>KZ124265.1:22047-32537 GCA_002157025.1 Melampsora abietis-canadensis | reverse complement strand
GTTGGAGTTCCACCTAAAACCGAACTTTGCAAAACTTCACTTCGCCCAAACCCTATTAAGTTTTCTTGTTAAACTCCTAGAGTATACCTCACATACTTGATCAATTATTTAAAATGGAAAACATTTTGCAAATACTATTGTTTGGGATTTTTTCATCTCAACCTTCCACTTCACTACCAATCAAACCAAATCAAAAAAGCTAGAAAAAGGATATATATAATGTCAAAAAAAGTATACGAAGAAAGAAAAATCACAACATAAAAAATGATAATGAAAAATGAAACCTGAAACATATATACACCTCGTCTTTTTGCAAAAGAAATCAAACAAGATTCATCTTTTTGTCTTTCTGATTTTCTTTTTGAACTTTTTAGGTTATCTTTAAATCAAACCACCGTATCAAACTAAAATGATTGAAACAGAACACAAAACAACTATCTTTTACTTCCCTTTTGCCAATATTATGCTGATCAATTTGGTTTCAGGACCCTCAAACCCGTAAAAAACTTTACAAAACTTCACTCAAAGTCTACCAAATCCAAATCCAAATCCAAATCAATACTACGAAAAAAAATCATAAAGAAAGTATTTCAAAAGACAAACCTTAAACGCTTCCTTATAAGCATCTAAAAGACCTTTAACTCTTTCTCTTTCATTCCTTAATCCATCATCTTCCATTAAAAGTCCTTCRAATAAATCTTCTCGATATAAACTTGATACCAATCGATTCTGAACTCCTTCTTTAACATGATTGACTAAGAAATGCATCACAGCTATAGAATATCAACGTATACAAAGAAAACACACATCAGACTTCAATTTAGTCAGTTTTTCAATCGAAGAGAAACAGAGTTGCACCTTTGGGTACTAAGTCTTGGATCGTTTGTCTTACGATTCCAAAATAAGCTGTCATTAGTGATCTAATCAAATTGATTTCTCTGTGTTCTCTATCCGTCAACTGAATCCTTTGCTCTTCCTCAGGTGTCTAGATCAACAAAAAACCAATTAGCCTAGACAAAAAGTAGAGCCAATCTAGTGAAGCATCATACGTACTCCCTCTAGCATATGTTTTTCAAGACTCTTCATATTAAATGCAGCATTTGCACCTTCGAAACCAGATTTTCTCAATCCACCAGATCCAAGTTGATTTGAATCATTATCATGTCCCATCCCAGTAAGACTATGACGATTCGAACGATGTGATTGAGGTTGTTGTGATAACATTCCTCCACCAATCCCATTAGTAGATCCACCGAAGAAGTAATTCAGGAATGAATCTTTTGCATTTCCATATTGTTGTGATGATCCACCTGAATGTCGACCACTATGATGATGATACTGGGATGTGGAAGGATTAGCATTCAATGCGTTTAACCGACTATCTGAAACGATTCTTGAGCTATTCGGTATCGGCTGATGAGATCGTCCAATAGTCAATGAATTATCGAGTGGCACGGATGAAGGACGAGTTAAAGGAGCGTTGTGTAGTTGAACCTGTCGATGATGAGCCTGAGCAGTACTGTTTTCGGAAACACGATCATCATCTTCGATCACACTCGCAGAACCTTCGCCATCTCCATCAGAATCAGACTGTGAAAGGTAAACCCAAAGAGATATAAAACCAAAAGAAAGTGAGACAAAAGGGATTGAAAAAGCGAACCGAGACAGAGACCCCAGCTACCATTGGAGCCGATGGTAGCAACAGACAACGTAGGGGAACCATTGCGCACCCTTCTCTGATCCATACCTCCATTGGTAATTGTGTGAGTGGCATGATGACGTTGATTTGATGCCATGTTACTGCTGGTAAGCGTATTGGCCATGAAATCTGGATGATTGGTGTTAATGTATGCTGCCTGGATTGAGATCAGCGATTGTACATATTCGGAAGTCGGACCCAATCGTTCGCGTAGCAATTCGGAAACCACTTCAATCAGTTGAGCATGCAATTTGGGATATCTTTGCAGCTCCTGTGATCCATACAAAGACAAAGCCGTTAACCTTTCCACAAGCTGATCGTGAAAAATGCGGTGAATGAATTGACTGAAATCCTTACAGAATTTGTACAATTGTGACAGATCTTCATCAATTCTTCATAAACCAATTCTACACACCGTAAGCCAGGTGGCTCCAACAACTTGATCTGAGGTTTAATCAATAAATCGAATGCAGCTTCTGGGATAAACAAACTTGATCGGGTTCCAGTAGAGTTTCTGATCGAGGTTTTGATATCTAAATTATTCAGATTTTCCATGGGGTTTAAGGTTTCGAGTGCATGTCCGAATATCTCATTGAAGATATAATATATCCGAGCACCTCCACAAAGTTCTTTGGTCGAAAGATTAGCTTGTGTTCCATCGATTGAAGACACAAAGTCTTTGACAAATTGAGTCATTAACTTTAATACCAAAGACCCTTGGTTCTGTTTACCAAAGAAGACCGAGTCGCCACCATATGCATTGAGCTCCTGCTGGGTCTGGCCCATAAGTGTATTCAGCCTGGCCTTCATGTCGGGCAACTTGTCACGGATATGGGACATCAGCACCTATAAGAAGAAAATGAGCAAGGCTTATTTAGTGGAAATCACACTGTAACATGAAACCTAAAAGCAATTGCAACTGACTTGATTCAATGTCTTTGCTAAAAATCTAGTACCACATCGATGAGCAATATTACGGTAAGCAGGATGTTGAGTGAAAAACTCTTTCTCTTTGTCCAAAGACTTCTCTAGCGGTATATTCATGTTTATATCCTGCTGGCTTCGATTGACGATACCGATAAAGCCTAGCTTAAGGGGGTAGACTCTTCCTGTAAGTATATCTAAAGCATTGGTACCAGTGTCCATAAGATCCAGCTTGGTCAGGACACCGATTGTCCTACGACCTTGAGGATCGACAGAGCGCGATAATTTCAATGATTCAGAGTTGGCAAGATCGACATTGGCTGGAGAGACTGCAAGAATAACACTATAGATCAAGAGTACCAGCAACAGAATCAATTCGTTAATGTTCAACGGTGACGTAAACTTATTCGAGAGGAGAACACTACCTGTTGGGTTTGGATATAAAATCGAGTACCAGACTGCGTATCTGCCGCTCTATGTCGGTAGGTTGATCCCCCACAGGTATCTGATAGATAAATTCAGCTGAAATACCCGTGAAGATGATCTTTTTAGTGAGCGCTTACTTTAGTCAAGCCAGGCAGGTCCACCAAGGTGAGGTTCAAAACACGTTCACTAAAGATCTTCACATGGATCGGTAATCGACTGATTCCCTTGTTACTTCCAGCCACTCTCAGAGTCTCATTTTCAATCTCTTTTTTAATATCAGCAAATTCAGTGAACCTTCGGTTAGGAAGGTGAAGGAACTCTCCGTATTCGACAGCGGATGATGAGGATTGTTGAGGAGTATAGTCTACAGGTGAAGATGAAGGTGAGTTGATGTGGATCAATTGGAGCACGAGAGGACGACGGGTGACGATTCCTGAGCCTCGTGGAAGGAAATCTCGCCCTACAATGCTGTGCGATAGGAAACGTTAGACGGTGATGCTCTTGAGTAGGAGGGCGCGAGGACAAGATCTTTTGGGAATGTGACGTACGTTTCAAGGACAGAAGACTTTCCTGAGCTCTGTGAGCCCACCACCACAATCTGAGGTAGATCGACAGATTCTCCACCAATGGCATTGAAGGTGTCTTGCAGTTTGTTGACTAGGGTAATCAAATCTAAAAAACCAGGCAAGATGTTTAGTAAGCTTGTACCAGAGATCATAGGAGAGTGACTTGAAGTTAGAAATCTTGATTCGGATTGAAGTTGAACTAACCTCCGTCCATCTTGTTGTTTAAGGAATGCTTTGATGATTGTAGTTTGAAGAATGATTTGATCTTGATGGTTTTTCGAAGAAATGTCGTGTTGATGAAGTAACTTCAAGGTGATGTTGCAGTTGATGTGAAGACGAGTTGAACTGTACGGGTCGGATCGAAAAAACACTTTTAGAGTTACATACATACATATGTACAGTCAGAATACACACTACAGCCTTCTTACAAGGATATCATTTCCGGCAGTCACCCTCGCTATAACACTCTCTTACCGAAGCCGGTGATCACATCCTCCAGTGATGTCACTGGTACATCTCGACGACGCAGTGACCTAAAACGGAAACTGCTTGATCAAAGCTGATGAGAGTCGATGGCAAATAACGAGTACAGTCATTCGCTCAATTTCATTGTAGAGGTGCAAGAAACGATTCCCAGGAGAGTTAGATATCCGATTTGTGGGCGCTGGCGTAAAACAAAGAGGAAAGTCGTAGCACGATGGATTTTTAACCCTCGCTAGATGGCTGCAATGAGGCACAAAACAACCAAGTGCATACACAACAAATCTTACGAAGAGAATCAAAAAACAACACCCATAGATACCTCACAATCATTGAATCCACGCAGAACAGATGATTCAAAAGAATAAATACCTGATGGAAGCTTGCAAATATATCTATCATTTTGGTTCCAGTTTTGACTGCCTCTCAGGATTTCTCGGATGGTGTCTGGGCCAGCACCCACATACCAACTAATTCTCTCTTTCACACAAAAAGATGACAATCCCTCCTCATTTCTGACTTGATGCTACATGAAAGATGTACCCTTGTTTCCCGGATTGACCAGAAGATGAAATCAACCTTTGGACCTCCTCTCATCTTCCTCATTTTGACCCTGCACACGTTGCAAATAAAAATGGACGGGAAGTAATCTCATTTAGAAATTATGTAGCACATCATCAAGGAACTCTTTTGAAAAGGCCTCTCTGCAAAGAACCCCCATGAGTGCTGAACCTTTCAAGTGTGTTAAATTGAAATGACGATTCTGAAGGTGAGTGAATATGAAATTGACCTGAAAATACAACTGCAGAAAAGTACAATAAACTCCAAAAAACAAAAACGTGGATAAAAGTATCTGCAATTTTGCAAGATCAAAGTACAAAACCATAACGAAAAAAGAAAGAAAACCAATCACTTCATTCATTCAAGTTCCATTCTCCTAAACTTTTTATTCATCATTTTCGTTCTTTACATTTTTGATTCATTTCTCCTAGGTGTGAATTTTACCCAAAATGAATTTTCGATTGCCATTAAATATGCATCTGTCCAACTTTTTTCATATTCTTGATCGTCAAATCCTGAAGCGAATTCCAAATTATATTTTGTCAAAACATTTGCAACAACCTAGAAATTAACGAAAAATAAAATAAAATCAGAACTTGACAACCTTGAATATTAAAACTCTTTGAGTCTGATCAGACAAAGATCTTACCATTCTAATTTCCACAAGTGCCAAATTCTTAGCCACACATGTACCCGGTCCAATCAGAAACGGAAAGAAAGCCCTACTATCATGACGTTGAGAAGATGAACTAGGAAGGATCCAACGATCTGGATTGAACCTATCCGGATCACCAAAATAACGAGGATCACGATGCATTGCCCAATTACTAAACCGAACCTTTGTACCCCCTGGGATTTTCCTACCATCTATTATTGCTCCATCAGGAGGACAGACTCTTTGTAAACTTGAAGGAGATGGAGGTTGTAGTCTTGTGACTTCTTTGATACATGCATTTAGATATTCTAGTTTTGCTAGACTTGCGGGTGTGACATCTGGTGCGATACTTTCGAGTTCTGATTGTAAGCGTTTCATGCATTCTTTTGATCTGATGAGATACATGAAAAGTGCAATGAGAGTTATTCGAGTGGTATCTGATCCAGCTCTGAAGTTTTGCGATGAAGATTTCATTAGATCGTTGATTGCTCTCTAGTTGTGATGGTCATCAGTCATGGAAAACACTCACATTATAACCAACGTTGAATCCGCCGCCAGCTCCGACATCTTAAGCCTACTTCCCGTCTCAGTGTCTTCCCCTAACTACACCAAAAACGGAAGCATGGATAGATCAGTCTTTCAAGTCTCGATCAATTAAAGTTGAACAAAACAGAAGACACGATCAAAGAAATCCATGCAGATTGAAAAGAAGTTCATTGTACCGCATGTGAGGTAAGAATACTTACCAAGTAATGAAACACATCAATCTCCGATCCTAAACCTTGGTTATATCTACGCATCAACATTGACTTTCCAAACTCTCTAAATTCCATTTGTTCTTTCCTTTGAGAAGTAGGAAGCGCATTAACCAGAGGAGTTAACCAAGGTACGTTTCGAAGAACTCCTGCTTGTTGTACAACTCTACTTAAATGGTATAAGATTCTTCGTTCATCATTTTGTAGTTTTAGTAAATCTATACCACCTGATTGATTCAGGAAAAACAGGTTAAGTCCATAAGGAATTTGTTGAATCGTTAGATTAAGAAAAGATTGAAAAACTGACTTCCAAATGCCATATCAGACATTGCTAAAATATGTCAAAGATAAACAGTATATCAGTTATCCTTATTCCTGATCAAGATCAAGTGATCAATCCAAGCTCAACGCTTTCTCTGCCTCTGCCTGACAAAATTTGACAAGGTCTCGTAATTTAAACTAAACTGAGATACTTACTGTCATACATCATGTAACCCAATTGAAGTGCAAGATCTACATTTTTATCCTCCTTCACGTGGTTTTGGAGTACCTCGAGTAATTGATCCATACGGACTTCGAGTGATGGTATATAAGATGAAATTGCTCTGGGTGTAAACGCTTTATCCCAACTGTGAAGATGACGTATAAGTCAATCATCCCAATGAAATTCGAAGGATTACGTTCTCGTCGCAAGAATGATGGATGGTATGAAAAATAACTTACATACGTCTTCGCGGAGCATGCTCAGCGACTTGAGTGCGTGTGATACACCATTCGTGTCAATAATCTGAAGATGATGATCCACAGAAACACATAACAGGGACTTACGTGTTTTGAGCGTTAAGAGACTATCACTTCCCTCTCGAGTCTTCGAGATCCCACTACTGTAAGCACTTCCTTTGGCCCATCCTTTGGGTCCCATAATCGTCCATAAAGCCTCAATACTACTCGTATAGAGCTCATTAGGACCTGTGAACAAAATGAACTAAAAAAGATGAGTCGACTCATGACGAATCAAGAAGAAGATCTTTCTCACCGATTCTCACCCAATCTCCATACTCTTCACCCAAATTACGCATAGTAAATCTAGTCCTTCCAAGATAAGCTTCTCTAAGGATCCAGAATTGAGTTAAAGCAGCAAGAGGAGGTCCATGAAAATGACGTAAAGGATGCCATGCTAATCGATAGAATCCCAAGTGTAATCCCAGAAGACCGTTGAAAAGGATCACATGCTTCAAAGCCGTATAGAAGCTGTCGAAAACCCACCCCAAGCCTAGCAAAGTAAACAGTACACTGAAGAGATAAACAAAAAACGTAGGCTCTCGTTGTCGTACGATGGCGTGAAGAAGCTTTTTAGGGTTGCAAAAAGGGTTTTTGTAGTCATAGATGCCAAAGACCGGCACACAAAAAGGTTGAACAGGACGGTTGATTAGTATTAGGATCGAACGAGATTAGAGAAGATGACGTGAAATCAGGCCAGGATTTTAAACTGACCGATGTTGATAGAAACAAGAAAGAAAGATACGTAGTTGAATCAATTTGATCGGAAGAATTCAAGATGGTCAAGGGGAATGAGAAGCTAATGGGAAAACCATGTTGGATCATGGTGGAGTGATTTACAAAACCTTCAAGGATCGTGACAGGAATGAATTCAACCGGATATATAGAGGTCAATGAATGCAGTCAAACAGGCAAGGGCGGAAGATGAGAAGACACACACAGAAAAAAAAACCCTCAAATGTGGTGTTGAATTGTGAATGCGGTTTGTTCTGAATTGAATTGAAATTAGCAAAAGAAAGGGGAAGGATTAAGAAACGGAGAAGTTCAAGAATGAACATAACCAAAAATTTAAAGTGTGATGCACTTGATGTGTTGTGATGTGTAGTTTCCCCGATTAGAGTCAATTGCTTACATGGGACGGGCTATCAGCCACTATCTCCCGCTTTTCGGCCTTTCTCGGCGAATCAGAGGAAAGAGAGAAGAAGATTAAGTTTAGAGAAGATTTCATTTTGGTTGTATGTATGCTTATGTATGGCATATAAGCTCGGCTTTAGGAGGAAAATATTTATCGACCTCGTGGTAAATTAGAAATGTTTGAAGTGGCTCCGGGAGTGTAAAAAAAACACGGCTATATAGGAACTAGAAAGGCCTTTTGAAGTTTTACTGATACATAGATCTCTTTCCTTTCGCCTTGCACTCCCACAACATCTCCGTCCCAGTCAGTGTAGTTTCTACTTGGTTGACGATCAAGAACTTATCTTTTGAGGGTTTCACGATCAAAACAAATTTAGGTCTCCAATCGAAGGATGTTTGAGCTGGGGAGGGTACATACCTCTTTTTTTGCTATTTGGTCTCCAAGTCAAACTCAGCTTCTAACTTGCAACATGCTTGAGGAGGAGTGAACTCACAGGCTCCTCTCTCTCTCGGGAAAAACAAGGATGAACTCCTCACACAATCGATGAGTACAACATATCTCGATCAGAATTGAAAGCAAGTGCTGAAATGCTTTATCTTTGGCCTGCTTGCCGATAATAAACAGCATATATGAGACCAAATTAAGAGATACACTTTGGGAAATCCATCGACTGCGTAGGTCCAATGATGTCATGGATCCCCAGAAAATCAGTCAAGGAAGAGAACAGGTCTACATATCACTGTGTGTATGTATGTACCCAGAATGTAGTTTTGAGGATTTTCCACATCCTGAGCTTGAAAGTGCAATATTTGTAGGAGAGCAATTGTGTTTGTTTTGATGGATTTCTTACCCGCAAACCCTTGATTATTGATCTGGAACATCATTCTGGTACATATGTACACTGTTGCTGATTGTCTGACGCTTTGTTTCATTCGCGGTGCATATATTTCATGACACCCAACATTTAGCATTCAAGGCAAAGATGAATTCGAGTGACATGATTTGTATGCATGTTGGCCTCCACCAACAAGCCTGAACAAGCTCGGGATTTCGGTGGGGTGGACACCGGTGGACCATCTGTGCTAGAATTTTAACGCCGAAGAGGGTGATTGTGCGGTGATGGAGATGAAAGAACTTGGCAAACATGGTAAATAGTGGGGTTTCAGGTCGTCTATTCTTTTGAATACATGCGTTATCAAGGTGGTGATGGTGAAGATAGATGATGCTTAGAAACTTCTCCTTTGTAAACCTGAACCGACTCGAACTTCGCAGAATGACATTTTACACTCAAGCTTCAAGACATGGCCTTCAGTTCGACCTCATCTTGTCAATAAGTGTGACCTCAGGTGACCTCCCACCCGTTTTGCAGAACGAAGACACTTTAAAAGCGTAAGATCAACTTGGTGGCTTGAAATGAAGCTTTGGGTAAGAGTTGGACCGATCCTTGACCAATCTACATATCATATCAAAATGTTCATTTATCTTCATTTAAGAAATGATCGCTACATATCAACTTAGCTTCCACTTTTTCTATATAATAATCGGATAGATCGAACAATAAAGATCAATTTAACCAAGCCTTTCACTTAGCTTAAATGTTTGAAAGCTGCGCGCTGGTATTTGAAGTTTGCCATCAAGTCACAGTCAATCTACAAAAAAAACCATACATACATACAAACATACAGCCGATTTCAAAAAGCTTGAAGGAGGTTTGCCCGCAAGATTCAAGTGATTTGGCGCCAAATTCTTTTCAAGCTTTGTGAGATTGACTGTACGTAATCTAATCTGGCCCGCAAACCTTCAAGAAATTGGTGGGCGATTCGGGTGAACATTCAATCAAACTTTCCGAACACTCTTGCGAAATCGTGTGAGGGAATGCTACTCAGGCTGTGTAGGGCCGAGTGTCTTTGATATTATGATTCCGTGGATAGCTAACTGGTGTCTGCATTGCAATCGATTGATGAATATCTCATGAGCGCTGAAGCACTAGGTAACCAAGATATTCAGCAGCAATGAAGGAGAGTGTTAAGCAAGGCAGGTTTCTTTAACACATGCAGCATGAAATGTCTTGATAATGAGCTTGGGTTCAGTGTCTGATAATGCTTTTGACCCACTCAATTTTGCTTCATCCTCAAACTCCCTCATCACAGTTTCTTCGTCCTTTTGACAACTTTCTAATCTTTGATCGGGCCTCAAGCAGCGCTCGACCAAGATGGATTGGTTGAGCTTACGATGAGTTTCATGAAGAGCCATGCAGGCTCATGTTTCTCCCACCTGGCCCGCTGCCCATGCTGTGGAGCAGACTCTGCCAGAGATGATGGCCAGCCTCAGCGCACCACAGTCAAACGTGATAAAGCCCATGGGTATGTAAACCCCATCACCAAGCTACGCTGAAAAACAAACGTCAGTATCAGTGTGGCTCCCCCAGCAGTACTCTTAAGGATGCAGAACGATGTCAATGAGGCCATCATATAAATCTTCATTACCCTGAAAAAAGGGAATCTTGGAT
>KZ124264.1:2756-19762 GCA_002157025.1 Melampsora abietis-canadensis | reverse complement strand
AACACTGTGGAACTCAGATTATTTGTTTCTCTTCATACTCATGCGTTTCTTAAATATCTTTTGTTCACAATAGGTTATGAGCCCGCGTCCCTGTGCTCAACGACGACGGCGAACCTGAATGCACACGAGACGAAGGGATTACGCTGCAAATCCTCGATCTCCACCAAAGCGCAAACGTAGAACACGAAAGAAAGAACCTATACTAGAGACAAACGACAAGGAAATCACTGGCCCTGTTTTCCCTGTACTATCGTTATTACCACCTTTACCCCCTTCCCCAGAACCTCCAACTTTATCTGATTCTTCCCCAGAACCTCCAACTTTATCTGATTCCCCACACTCAGCACTGTTTCATTTTTTCCTTCCCGAACCTTTACAATCTCCTACGAATTCCTCAAAGAGACGAACCTTCTTAGTCCTCACTATACCATTTCGTCCTGAACCTAAATTCCCTGAAACATCTACCCTTCCTCCTTTACCTGTATCTCCCGAATCAAACCCGTCATCAGTACAAACTCCTACGCACATATCCTCACCAATACGCACCTGTACTACACATACGTTTGCGGATCTATCCAATTTACCCCCATTACCTCCTTCCCCTGTATCGATCACACCCACGCCTATACCATCTCCTATCCATACTCAACCGTCTGAATCAATATCATCCGAACCCATCTCTGATCTTATTCTAGATGTATCCCGTCTAAACCTTCATACAAACACATCTCGTCAATATACTGTAGATCGTTCTCTCGCACCCTATCCGTCTCCAATACCTCCGATTCCCTTTACTAGTCCCCCAATAACCTACAATCCTCATCCGGTTCAATTCATCAGAATGAATACACCACATACGTCCAATACTGTTCCTCCTACTGTTCCTCCTACTACTACTCCTACGCCTCCTACGACAACTCCTGATACATCATTATCAGTCCAAGACCAATTCCAACTCCAAAAAATTGATCGAGCGACCAAGCTACTCGCAGCCAATACGACCTTCGCACCACTGGCCAAAGACGGATCTAACTTCATCGACTGGAAGAAAGAAACCACCAGAGCTCTGAAATCACTTCTTAACATCAAAAACTACTGGGACACACCGTTACCAAAGATAACTTACGTTGAAGAATGCCGTGATATGTTAGCTGCTTCGGTAATCAACAACACAATTCATCCTGATCTCAAAGACATCACCGACAATACCGACACCGCCTATGATGCAATGCAAGCTCTCCAACGTCACTTTCGACGGGGGGGACGAACGAATCAATTTTCTTTATTCTCTCGTCTCGTTCAACTTCAATTAGACCTGAACGAAACAGATATGTTAGCTCATATGGCGGCAGTTGATGCACTATGCACAGCTATCGAATCTACTGGCTTTACCTGGACGAAAGAATCAATCCGAGGTCTATTTTACCAATTTCGCATGCCGGCTGAGATGACCAAAGAGATCAATAAGGATCTGGATGGAAAATTTGATGAGAACAACCCAAACTTCCAGCTAAACGACATCAAAGCCGCTATCCTACTTCACTTAGCTAGAGAAAAGACTGCATCGGACACCATTAGCATTAACAACTTAAGTACATCAGTTGAAGCACTAGCTATCAGTCAACGAACGCCTCGACGTGACTTCAGTAACCAGCAACGTCAATTCACGCCACAACGCTCAACTCCTAACGTCAATACTTCTGCAACATTTAATCGAAAGTCTCAGCTAGATCCTATCACGCTTGCTAGATGGAAGAAAGGACCTAAAGAATTCACATCGAACAACTCAGAACGAACAGCTAGCGAAAATAGACATCTGCCGATCCCTCAATCCGCCCTGCCAAATGTCAAAGCTGGCATCATACAATGCTTCTTTTGTGGCAACTTTGGTCATACTTATTGTGAAGGTGGATGTAGCGTCTTCAACAGTGGTAGTAATAGAACTGGACCTGCCTATAATGACTGGAGGCAACTAGAGAACAACAAGATTTACAGCTTAAATGTTATCTGGCCTCATTTATATCATTTCTCACCTGCCGGTATGTCGAAACGTCCTCAAGTAAACTCTATTGAAATCGGAGAAACCAGTAATATCATCCACGCCTCAGCAATTTCAATGAACTCTGAAGGTCTTGGTTTACCTGAAGGTGACGAGGATGTTCCGACCGAATACTTATTCGACGGTGGAGCAACTGATGCTGTAAGCAACGATCGATCACTTTTGATTGATTATCATCATCTCCCAAAGCCTATCCCCATACAAACTGCAGCTAATGACTCTGATGCTGTGATAGTCGGGAAGGGTTGATTACGACTGAGAGACGAAAATGGTGACGAGGCAACAATTGATGACGTTTATTATTGTCCGAAAGGCACGACAACGATCATTTCACCTGGAGCGCTTATAGCGAGGGGGGCGAAGATAGTAATGGATGATAAAAATAACTATAAAATTAAATTGAAATCAGGAAAGACTATACACGCAGTTCATAAAAACAAAAGGTGGTTTATTCAAGCTCATAAACGTCTGCGTCACACTTGTAAAAGTTTCTCTTCATCTTTTTGCGCAATGAAATCCTCTTCTGAATTATCTCGTATATGGCATAATCGTTTCGGACATGTCTCAATGAAGCGTATCAGACAACTGTTTAAGGACAGTAAGAGCTACGGTCTGCCACCAATCCTCCCATCGAAAGATGTCACGTGCGAGGACTGTTTGAAATGCAAAAGCATTAGACGTCGTGTACTAGGACGAACAAACCGTGAGCCACGATTACTTGATGTAATCGTATCTGACGTAGCTGGTCCTTTCACTCCATGTATATCGGGTGAAAAACTAATGGTAACTTTCCGTGATGTAGCAACGACATACTCGGAAATATCAATCATCAAGCACAAATCTGAGGTGGCACAGCACCTCATCAATACCATCAAAAAATGGCAACGTGAAACAGGAGTAAAAATAAAAACCATACGTTCAGACAGGGGAGGTGAATACATAGGTAGCACTCTGGAGAAGTGGTTGAAAGAAGAAGGCATTACGCACGAGTTTTCAAACCCATACGAACCGGAGCAAAATGGGAATGCAGAAAGGCTAAACAGGACACTTGGTGAGATGGCTAGGACACTCTTATCATCCAGCCAATTACCTAACCAATTCTGGAACTTCGCATATCTCACAGCAGCATATCTTCATAACCGCATCCCTAACTCAATCACTGGTGATAAGACGCCATACGAACTATTCCATGGACGAAAACCCCAGCTAGACATAATTCGTAGTTTTGGTTCAACTGCCTACGTTCATATTCACTCTAACCAACGTTCACCTGGCAAACTGGAAGATCGGGGAAGACGGTGTAGAATGGTGGGATACGTCGAAAATGGAAAAGGTTGGATGTTCTATGACCCAGCCTCGAAAACTCTCATTTCATCTGCAATAGCACAATTTCCATACGAAGAGAAAATGAAAGCACTCTTAAATCCTCCAACACCAACTGCGAAAACAACATCCAAATCACTGAACAAAATTATGAATCCTGACTTACCGGATAAAGGAAGTTTAAATCATATCATTAACGCTCTCAAACTAGGAGAATTCAGTGAAGAGATGAAGATTGATAAACAAGACATGGCGGCTAAACACGCACTAGAAGGAAATGATTACTTAAAATTACTGAAGCCCCCTAGATCATATGCTGAAGCGATGAGATCAAGTGAAGCTGATAAATGGAAGGAGGCCTGTGATGCGGAAATGGAAATGATGGAGAAGATGAATGTGTGGAAGGTTGTTGATAAACCTGAAGGACTAATACCAATAGACTTAAAATGGGTATTTGCATATAAGAAGGTGGATGACGAAGGCAACCCTATCAAATTTAAATCACGATTAGTTGCGAAAGGATATACTCAACGAGAAGGTATTGATTATACTGAAACATTTGCACCCACTGCAACGTTTGCCGGTCTCCGAATAATGCTAACGATAGCAGCCTATCGAAACTGGCCAATTCACTCATTTGATATAACATCTGCATACTTACATAGTGGTATTGATTCCCTAATACACTTTTCATTACCAACTGGCTACATGTGCAAAGCTCGAAAGAAGAAGCAGGTCCTCGAAGCAATCAAAGCATTATACGGAACCAAGCAAGGGGCAAGATGTTGGTGGAAACATATCGACGGTATCCTCACTGCTATGGGTTTCAAGTCTAGCCAATATGATCAATCCCTATACATATATCGCCGAGGAAAAGACACTTGCATTATTTGGCTACATAGTGATGATGGAGGAGTAACGGGAAGCTCTGAAGAACTGCTAGACAAAATCGCAAATGAACTCAAGAAAAAACTACTCATCAAGTGGGAACGAAACCTAGACCAGATAGTAGGAGTCAACGTAACCAGAAATGAAGACGGAAGTTTTACATTATCACAACCTGGATTAACAAAGAAAATATTAAAATCATTTCTACCAGATGAAAAATCAGCGAAGACACCAATGAACATGCAAAAGATTCCAACCTCACCTGACGCTGACGAAGAACGAGTTGACACTGAAAAATACCTGTCCGCGATTGGCAGCTTGAATTACTTGTCAGTAGCGACACGACCGGATATCACATACACCGTCAATTACCTTGCCCGATTTTCATCTGATCCAAGACGACAACACTGGAATGCAATAGAACACGTAATGAGATATCTGAATACCACTGGAGTAAAGAATCTGAAACTGAAACCGATAAAACAAAAAGTCAACACTCCGATTCATACATACGTGGATGCAAACTGGGGAGGTGAAGGTGCTCGATCATCTCATGGATTTATAACTTACTTCTTAAACTGCCCGATCTCATGGACCTCAAAACGTCAAACTTGCGTCGCCTCATCAACATGCCACGCAGAATACATGGCCCTAGGAGTAGCATGCAGAGACGCTATATGGATACGGAACCTGATAGAAGATCTTACGGGAGAAGGAAATGTGGTTAATATGCACTGCGACAACACATCGGCAATACACGTAGCAAGTGACAATTCATCAAACAAACGAACACGACACACAGATAGAGAGTTTTACTACATAAATGAACAGATTTATAAAGGAAGAGTTTTCTTACACTGGATAGACACTAAAGCACAACGAGCAGATATTTTAACAAAACCACTAGGTCCTAATTCACATCAACATGGAGTAACCAATCTAAGCATCGTATGAACAAGAATCAATATTACCATCTTTTTCTGAATCACATTTTATTTTATTTGTTTTGAACATTTTTTGTTTTTGTTTTTTATGATTTTTTTGAATGTTGTACAGGCATTGTTTCTGGGTGAACTTATATCGAAGACGAGGTAAACGATTCCAGCCTGGCCAGCTGGTTAAAGGATTCTCTGTCTCGGGCGAATAAATACCAGATAACAGTTGACCTTGTTATTTTTCCAATATTTTGTTTTTCTTCTTTCGGATATGAATGTCTGTGACTTGTCGTGGGGGGGGTGTTGTGGTCACATGACCTACACGACTGCGGCACAGCCATTCTCTCACGCTGTTGCTAACAAAACTCTGCTCTGTTCTCGAACCTGAGATTCCACAACACTGTGGAACTCAGATTATTTGTTTCTCTTCATACTCATGCGTTTCTTAAATATCTTTTGTTCACAATAGGTAATATAACACTGTGGAACTCAGATTATTTGTTTCTCTTCATACTCATGCGTTTCTTAAATATCTTTTGTTCACAATAGAACAAAGGAACTGATCGAAACCCAAGCAGCCTCCCGAGTTCTGGAAAATCTTCATGTGTTCATGTATCATCCGATGTCTTGGCAATTCTTGGCAACTTAATTGATTAAGAGTGGCTCACGCGCCCAGTGGAGCTCCGCGGGGCGCGTACCGTTAAAAATCTCCGACTTACAAGCGCTGGAGAAGCATTTGATCGACTGATGATACGCAAAAAGTGATAAGATCAAGCAGGATCAAGCCAATCATGGCCGAACTTGTAAAGTTTTCTCAAAATAGAAGTCTTTGGTCTTTGCCAAGGATTATCAACTCCAGCGAGATTGATGCACTAAGTTATAGCTCAGCTCAAGCGACGAGTATGATGCAGTCTCTCATCAGCTCTCATCCTCGAGCCTGTCGAACGTGTTGCGTAAAATCTTTAATTCAGCTTGGATGAAACGGGAACCCGAGGAGTTGTTCTATGCAAAGGTTGATGAGAATCTTCCGCTTGGTTTGGTTTTGTATCACATCACTTACAATAAACTTGATAAGGACAAAAGTATAGTAGAAGCCCGACAGTTTGGGTTTCATGGGTGATACCTTTGAGGAGAGGTTTATCAAAGGTGTAATAAAGAGAGTTAGAATTGAATTCTGATGATATTCCATGGGAGCTCTTGATGTAATGTACAGTACAATAAATGAAGCTTTTTATGATTGAGTATTTGTATAAAGAAAGGTGAATCAGTTGGATTGAAAGTTTCATTCGACTACATATTTCGATTTGATCGCCTCTTTACCAAACCTTTCCACTTCACTTCTTCTCGGATTCGTTCCACTTCTTTCTGATATAAGTCGTGTTCTATTTACTCGCTGATCACAACTCGTCACTCCACATTCCGCTTATAAATTTACTCTGACTCTTGTCCAGTCTACCCAATTGACCATCACGTTACATACTTCTGTTTTTGGCAATCAATCTGCTTGTTTACGACTTGCTGTATTTTCAGATATAAATCAGTACCAGGATGTTAACCTATTCTGACCTCAACGCTCTGAGCTGGAAGCGCACGGCCAAGGTCCGACCTAGAAGTGATTACAGCAGGTATTACTGTTGGCTTGTCTCACTCGGCCTTACTGCTCGCCGTTTATCTCTCAGCAAACCTTCTTCGCTGTCGACGGCTTCTTCCGCTAGTGGGAGCTGTGCCAGCAGTCATGATTCGAGTTCGAAATCATCAAAAGAAATAATGTCAACAAACAGCATCGGTACCTCATCCCTACGGTTGAATATACCGTCGGCCAGTAGTAATAGTCCAGTATCGGACTTAGACGAAGCACTATATTTCTCAGCAGATGAAGATGAAGAAGCACACAAGGTTCGAGTTGAGAATTTGCTATGGGAAGCCCAAGTGAGTATATCTGGTATTCAACGCCACTGGTCGACTAACCCTACCTCTGTCAGATGAAGATAAAACGATGAAACGACATGAACATCAAGCTGATGTTGATGGAATGGACTTTGTAGATGAGTTTTGTGAATCACAAACTTCAGTTAGCCGTCGACCGATTCACCGTTGCTGCCAAACTGGGCTCCAGTGCAGCCTGCTTGAACCTAGCCAGGTAAGTCTCTCAGCGATCTATGATGAATAGCTTGAGGAAGTGGTAGAGACTAACTTGATGAACTTGTAGTATCTATCTTGCCGAAGTTGGCCCTCAACCTGCACCGGCAAGTCCTAAGAGCCCAACATTAAGCTCTCCAACCAATTCCTTCTTCAATTCAATCTCAAAGAGTCGAATTCAAGAAACAATCCTAACAGATCAACTTCAACGTATCAACACTGGTGCTCGTTGGCTCATAACTGGCTTACAATATCAACTTGACCCCAATCCTAGTGGCAGTAGACGAAGAAGCTATTATTCTGAACACTTGTCTCCATCTCAACCTCTACCGAACTCTTGTAGTTCATCCACTTCTTCCACAATAAAGTTGGATCTTAATTTATCATTGGATTTTGTTTCACTCCTTGTTTCTCTCTATTGTCATGGTAAACTTAAACCACCCCTCGAACCCGTTTCAGGCTCTAGAGTCGGTCAATCTACTCTTTGGGAAGATGGTGCCGCAATCGCTCTTCGTCTGCTCAATCATTCAACTTTTTATCCAACTTTCATCGGTACTGAACGATCATCAACTTCTCCACCTGCTTCCCCCGCCTCTGCCTCTCGCTCGCCCTCGCCTAATCGCCCTCGAAGCCAAACCCTTCCTTCTATCTCACAACCACAGCCTCGATCGCTTAGCCAAGATACGAAACTTACCCGAACGATCGTCATCTTGCTCTCATATTTATTAGCTCTCGCTCGTTGGCCATTTGAAAATCCTCATCCAAGCCTCTCGCCAATCCTAATTGATCCAACTTCAAACTTTTCTCATTGGGGTCAAGCTCAAGCTCGTCAATTGTGGTTTGCGATCATCAGGATCTCGGAATTGCCGGGTGGAGCCGGTACTAAGGTCGCTGACGCCTTTGTTCAAAAAGCTTACGAACGCTTAAACGCTCTCGAACGCCCTCGAACACCGCCAGAAACTGTACTACCCACCCGCCCGTCTTACCGACACAGCCGCAATCATTCTATGTCACCAGTGATGCCAACGGGTGCCCCACCCCCTGTTAGTAGTGATTGGGCAAAACCAATGATTTCAAAACCTTCCAGCTTCCCTCGATCATCTACTTCACCCGCACTTTGTCTTCCTCGGCTCACCACCGGCCTAGCTCGACCGAGTAGCGTAATTAGTCTTCCTGCCCAAACGTTAGCCTCAAATTCCAAAGGAACTGCGCCTTCTTTTTTCCTTGGCCGTCGGCATGGACGAAGCCGCAGCTCTATTACCACCCCAGCGGTACCAGCTATCACGATCGACTTTTATTGTGCTTCTAGTACTTCAGAACAACCAGAAGCACCCTTAAACTCAATTGCGTCCTCATCCGGCGGTTTGTCAATTGAAGAAAGGCTTCAGAGTGTTCTTGCAGCAGATGAACAATCTCGTTTGTCGGGATACTTTGATTGGGGTATAGATGAAGATTTGGAAGAAGAGGATGAGGATGAGGAGGATTGGGAATATGATGGAGAGATGAACACAACGAAATTCAAGACTGTGAAGGGTCAAGACAGGGAAGTGGAAAGCTCGTCAATAGCGGTGGGAATGGATCCAGTCTTACAAGCTCTTGAGGCAGATAGTCGGTTAAATGTGGAGGTGAATGCTCTATAGAATAGATCGCGAGATTGGTGTGATGTTTCGAAGACTAATCTCTTTTGTCGATTCTGTAGGCCATGTGTGCAGTATGCGGAGTGATGGGAACTAATTGTCCCACTTGTTAGTCGTCTCCCTTGCTTCTATATCATTTCTCTGACCTTTATTCGGTGAGCTTACATCAGGGGATGATATGTCTATAGGTCCTAAGTGTGGCCTCGTGTTCTGTAGTCGTGCTTGTCGGACCATGGCCTCCACCACTGGACCACACGCTGCATGCGGACAGAGTCGTAGAAACGCTTCAGTTTCTGATCTATCATCGATCTCATCGATTGGAAGAGAGTAGTGTGTAATAACAGTGTACAATCGAAATTTCGAAATTTCATCACATTTTTTTGAAGGGCACTGAAATATCCCTTAACTTTCAATTACGAGACATAACATTATAGTGTTCCTTTCTCTAAGTATTTACGATTGTAAATTAGGTTCTTATTACGAATTTGATGATGAGATGACTTGCGCAGTGGTAGTTAAAAAAGCAAATGATAGAAGTATCGATTTATAGCATTAATTCAATCATTTGTTTTATCTGGTACAATTGTAATCAAATCTCTATGGGGCGAAGCTGCCTCTTAATCCAACAAACAAAAGACTTTGTCAAGATATCTACACATTGATATATGTTGGCTGGCATTTACGGAAGAGTGGTTACTGATCTTTCAAATAATACGGGTATCATGAATGATTATTGAAGGCTATTTGCACGCTCAGGCTTGCTACAGTGAATGAGAGTCAACAACATTCGATTGATTAGTGTTGGAGGAAGGAAGTCTATATTCAAGAAACAGTCAGAAAGCGAACTTGAGATAGACACCTTGAATCTTCAAAGGAGCCGAAGAGGATACGCCAACCACAGTGAAGCCCACAGTGGACTTCTATCCTGAAAGTGAGAGAGTCATATAAGACAATAGTTATCTGACTTACTCCATTATGTGAGGGCATCCATGACCTACATAACAGCTATGTATCATCTTGAAGTTGTACATCAACAGAGTACATACTCACTGGGCCCATACCAGAACCTCTGTGAAAGAGGTTGCTCAATTTCAGCTTGTGCTTGAGGTACCAACTCAATCCACTTTCTCTTGATTCATGATAATGAAGGACAAAATTTTTAATGACTACTCACACCTCCATTCTCCTCCACTCCAAGTCTCAAATCTTTGGCTTCAGTGAGCACCATGATGTAAAGAGTGCTCTTCTGCGAAGATGTACAAGTCTCTTTCTGTGCTTAGATTAAGACGAGTTGGTAATATATCACCTTTCAACATCTCCACAGGTTTCATGCGCTTAGGTCAGGTTGGGTAGGTAGCTTTTTTGCAGAAAGAGATGGATGATACGATTCAGACTTCTGAGCACACGAAAGTATCTCAGAATTGTAGACAGACGCCATAAGCTGCATGCACATGCAGGATTGAGTGGATTGTGCTTTCGAGAGACTGGCCACAAGTTCAACAAGTCAAGATTGATGCAACCTGGTATTGGAGTATCAACATAAAGAACTTTCTCTCACATTTATGCTTTGACCTGATTTTACCCGCCGGCTTACGGGTTACCACTTTTGGGCTTTGGGACCGGCTCTGGCCATCGGGCATCACACAACAACTCGAATTTGTGATTCTTGGTTTAAGACCCTATCATTGATCAGTCATCAGCCTTTACTTCATTTTATCATCACCACAGAATCAAACATCGTATCAACCTCAACATCATAAGATCACTACATCATGGTCACTGGACAACTAACTCGCTCTGAGGCCGAATCAGCTCTGAGACGACTTCAAGGTTTACGAGACGATTGGGAGAGACAACGAACGCGTTGGTCGGATCATCATCAAAAGGCTTTGGACATTAAAAACTTACAACGAAATCCAAGTGCACCTTTGCTATATACTGTCGAGGTTTGTTGTAACCAGATGGGCATCGCTACGATACGATTCAGTTGAGTGTTCTTCTTACTTTTTGGCCTCCAACTGTCTTGGACTGACTTTACCTTCCTCTTTATCTACATTTTCTTTCGCTTGACAGATGAGCTCGTACGCTTGATCCAAGATTTTCGAGCATGCGCACTGTACCTCGTTCATCTGCCAATTCCTGAAGGACCTGATGCCTCTTTTCGATCTGCTCTACCTGATCTTTGGAGTATACCTCACGCCGCACCGGGAACTCAAGCCGTGGCCCTTCCTGGACAGGTGGCGGGTTTCTCAGCTGAGATGGCTAATGCTAACACCGTTCAAGGATTGAGTAACGATATCATGATGTACAACAATGGATATGGTCAAGACAACATGATGAATAATCAAATGATGCAAAATGGCGGCTTCGGAATGTCAGGCATGATGAACGGGATGATGCCAATGCAGCCTCAGCAAACGAACATGGGGCAGTCCATGCAGCCTCAGCAACCGAACATGGGTCAATCGATGGGCTTCGCTTCTAACCCAAGTTACGGAATGCAAAACACTGGAATGTCCAATAACCTCATGCAACCGACCGCCAGCCCTTATTCATCTCAGCCTCTACCACCTCAACATACTCAAGCGCTTTACCAACAACAAACAGGCTTTCATCAACAGAATGCCCAACAGGCTAGGGTCAATCAATTTGCTTCCAATGTTTTCCAACCTTCTCCTGGCTTCAACCCTCAACAGGCTAGTGGTAACAGTCATTATCAAAATGCCAGTCCTCTCAATCCTTACAATCCTAACCCGCCACATCAGTCTGTCCTGAATGCCAGCAATCGCTTCCCCGCTGTCCAATGATAGACGACATCTTATTTTGATCATCTCAGTTTGATCTTTGTAGTTTAGATTCGTTGCGACATCCTGAGGCACCCTCGTGTCCGATAAACCAGTAGCTTGTAGTGGCATATGGGCGCCTCTGTTCTTTTTCTCACAAATTTATGATTCTACACACAATACATGTTGTATGTTTAGTTTCAAGCCATCTTGTTACATCCAGGGTATCACGTCCAAACATTGCCCTGTAATTGTATAAAGCTTTCAAACCATACGATACCAGAAGAAGTCCCTGTTAAGACGCAAGAAGCTACCAGTGGCAATGATCCACCCATATTCACATAAACAAGATGATTATATATCATTCCCGAAGGACAGAAGCATCAAAGTAACCAAACGGAATTGGACATATGTTACATAATAGTAGAGATGCAAGAAAGTAAAGCCAAACGTATGAAGGAACGCAGACAGATCGTCACCGACACAATGGAAGCAATCACATATATAAGTCAGTTTTTATGATGGAAAAAGTGAAATTTTTGATGATGACTCTTGCCCCTACTAGTCGCCACCTCTGACTTTTTTGAGCCTTGAATTAAAATGCAAGATAAAAGAGGTAATTACCCAGATTTGGCCTGGCTGGTCAAGGAGGGAGAACAAGATGAAGAGTTGGAAGTTTTCATTGAATTGAGAAATTTTTTGACTTCATCTGCTTGATCTTGAACAATGTCCATCGCATTATCGGTATCATAGAGATCGTACCATCCGGGAGCCTGACAAAAAAAATGATCATCAGCGATTTAATGCTCTCATTAAGAATTTTTTAAATCCATACCTCGTGAGGTGGGTCCCCTGAAAGTAATGTGAAAAATGCATTCAGCAACGGAGCACATTCTGAGCTCAATCTTGTTCAACTTACCTGCATTAGACATGTTAAATTTGTTCTTAGCGTCCGTCGGTCTCCAAATCCCACCATAAGCCCATGGCCTGAACAATTTCCCCAAAGAAAAGTTGAAGTGAATAGACGTAATAGGCATGAGAGTATAGGAAAGATGGTATACTAACCCAGTACCATGCCATCCCAAGCCCTTCTTGTAGTAATCTACTACACGCGAAATCACAAAGTGGAAATAGCGATCTTTATGAGTGGTGTGTGCCTCCGCACTGTTATCCTCGCAGAAAGATGACGTAAATCAGCTTCGATGACACGTGCTGTCAAAAAGATCGATGACTGACTTGTAGAGATAATATTGGGTGGGTGCTCCTTTGGCCACGTTCTCCCAATTGTCTCTTGCCATTCCGAATTCTTCGAGAACGACCGGCTGTATCAGAAGATCGTGTTTTCAGTTTGTCAACTCGACTATACACTTCGAAAATAAAGCGATGATATAGGGAGAGACTATAACCTTTTTGAGATCCAAACTCCATTGACTCAGGTTTCGAAGGAACCCAGTCG
Source organism: Melampsora abietis-canadensis (assembly GCA_002157025.1). Classification (NCBI taxonomy): domain Eukaryota; kingdom Fungi; phylum Basidiomycota; class Pucciniomycetes; order Pucciniales; family Melampsoraceae; genus Melampsora; species Melampsora abietis-canadensis. The sequence goes on along the minus strand of KZ124264.1, from coordinate 6,542 downwards.
CAAAACTCTCGGCAAGAGTCAAATTACCCTCAGTGGGATCCAAAGGATCATAGTAACCCTTTGCACAATGTAATATCAGTTTCTGAACATATTTGCAACATTCCACAAGTCTTACCCAGTTCTGTACCCAGAGATGTCTAAAAGGAAATCACAACCTCAGTCAAACAGTATGGAAAGAGGAACAGCGTAGATCAGAAACTACATACCCGCAAGCATAGTCGATCACATCAGGAGCATGAACTCGTTTGAACCACCATTCGCCATTTTTACCTTCGAAACCAACAGTAACAAGCTGATGAGGAGCCAAGGATTTGATATACTTGGCCGAATCCACCACCCTGAACACATACTCATGATGGTCAGCTTCTTGCGTTGATCAACATTCGTGCTAAGGACATCACTTGCCAACTCAGAGGTGGCTCTTGAGGTTCGTTGGTCAGCTCCCATGTCATAATGGTCGGATCATCCTTGTAAGCCACTCCGGTGATGGTATTGATTCGATTGATGACTGTTGAGATATGATTACGGAACCAGGTTTGAGTAGTGTTGGTAATCGAAGAGTCGTTACTGTGAGAGAAGCATGGGGGTGACCGTCAATTTGGAGACATGATTCAAATTGCAATATCTAAGGGTACACATACTAGAACCTTGCACTATAATTTGTGAATGTGTCATATGAGCCATTTGTGGTGTAGTCCCCATAAGGTGGGTTGAGAGCTGGGTCCCACCTTTCGAAGAGCCGGACAAAAATCGTTTCCCAGAGAATTGAAAGGTTTAGTGAAAGTACAAACACAAAAGAAAAATGAGAGAAACTTACGAAGGTGGATATGGGATTTCTGAATCTGAGGTGGCCCAACTCACATATTGGGAATAACCTCCAGACCTACGATTCAGAGATGCAAAGGGATATGGAAGCATACGAGTCAATTTGTGATACCGGGGCATAAGCCAAAAAAGGTCATCAACTGTAAAGAAGGAAAGGGTGAAGATATACCAGTGCCAGAAGTTATGAAGAGTCATAATGACGCTTATGCCATGTTTAGCAAATTCGACCAAGGCACGATCGAGTCCGACAAAAATTTCCTCATTATCTGTGTTGATGGATATCGGGAGATCAAAAACCCAACTTCACAATTTGTAAGATTGAGAAGAAACTTACAAACACCAGGAGTTTCTTGGAGAGCAGGATACATTCTGAAGGGTTGGATACCACGTCCAGACGCCTCTGAGGCAGCCATCTAAACCAAGTCGACGTGTTGGTTCCTTCAAATGATAAGCATTCGAGGTGCAAAATGAAGGAAACTTACGATTCGGACATTGTTGACACCTCGATCGGCCAACTGCTTGACTTCGGTTTGAAACCTGCTCAAGTTTCCACCGGCCACATCACTCGCGGCCAAATTCCTGGCAGCACATTCAACCTCAGCTTCATATCTTCAAGGGATTGACCAAAGGAGACTTACATCGCGGCCCAATAGTTCATGGAGACCAGATAAGTAGGCTCGCAATCCTTGTAGAACGTTCCATTCTTGACGCTGATAAACTTTTCTTGAGGAGCTTGACTGGGAGTAGCTTGGGTAAGAGGTATCCCAATGTTACTAATCAGGTAAAGCAAAAGTAGGACGGTGGGCGGCCAAAACGATGCCATGATGTCTGTATTGGAAATTTTAGGAAGAAAGAAAGGATTTCGACCTGGCTTGTGTTCGGATGTGTATTTAAACTTAAAGGGGCACTATGGTGAGATTGGAAACCCGGAGCTATAAATAGAGTTCAAATGAAGGAAGGCGAAGAGCCATACGTATGAATATTCACAGGAACCTGGACTGAGCAGAGGTCAGCAGGATCCTCCACCATGCACAGCAAGGGAATATCAAGTGACTTTTTGAAGATGGTGGGTGTTCTGTATTTGTATGTCCCCTCATGGACAAGGATCACCTGACTTGCAAGTTTTGTTTCGAAACCTTCACGATTCAGCGTCATTGTCTCTTTTCAAACTGTTGCGCACGCCCACGATGCCGAGTTTGGGATGAATACGTACAGTGCCAGAAGGCAAACACCTTTACTTGAAGCTCTCAATTTGCTGTGCAAGAGAGGTGCTTGTTTCTTGATCGCCCTCAATTAGTCAAAAACTTTCTATAGTCGAAGCTAATTGCCGAACGATTGCCAGATGAAGTACAGGCTGTAGTCAATTTGCAACTTCTCTATGCCACTTGCATTTGTGGAACAGCACATGGCGAGTGGTCAGACAGACAATATCACATAGAACGACTTGGCAAACGGCTTGGGTGTCCTGCAGATGATTCTTCTGAGGGATCAGGTGAACAGCAAGGTGAAACGGGGGCAAAGAGGGTCAGCACTTTTTTCTTATGAATGGGGAATCATATTAAAAGTGAGCTTTATACGAGATACGGTGTTCAGAGCCTGAACTTAACAATGTCCTCTCTAGCCTCAATAGGCTTCAGATTGTGGCTGATGTCTAATTCTTAGACCAGAATGATTTTTGACCCATTTTGAGGCCTCCACACCTATCAAACCTTACTTTCAGCTCTCATTAAGGATCGCGCTATCCCGACCCCCCTACTTTACTAACCAGACCCCCCTCAACCGTAGGTCCGCTTAGGCGACCTTAAGCGCCTGGATAGCCAAAAGGCTATGCAGACACTTGAAGCAATGAAATAGAGAAAAACAGGCAATCAAACCATTTATGAGTGATTATCTTGAAGATGAGAAAATTTTTCACTTCCTGATCTGAATCAATCATGTGCACCAATATCAACATAGACTTCATTCCTGCATCAAGTGTCAATTTCTGCATCAACTGAAATCACTTGGTTGTGATCCCTTCCCCAGACAAGATATTGATTTACTTAAAATTATGGAGACTGTGTTCAATTGGTATCTTAAAAGATGATACAAATGTTGTTTGTGGTCAACTTATGACTCTACTAATGATTGTGATATCTCATTACTCAAAATGCACAATTCCAAACACACACCAAGTGAACCTCTTCATGCCATCTAGAAATAAGTTCATCATTACTTGTCTTACTTTTTGTTTAATTATTAAGACATTGAGTCAGGAATTGTCAACACTGTGGATCATGCCACTTAAGAGCCTCTCACAGCTTCTTGTGAAGGTTTTTTTGATGCTCAGAAGATCAGAGAGAAAATGAGCATGGTCAAAATTTGTAAGTATTGGAGTCAAGCACAATGGTAGATAGCTCACAAAAGATGAAAGCCAACCAGAAATATCACATTTGCTTTTCAACACAAATTTATTCATCCTCAAAGTCATTGATGAAAAAAGGAGATGATGATGTCTCTACAAGCATTGGGGAAGGATGAGATTAAATCACAATTGAATTCTACTTCTCAAGGCAGACATCTGCCTGACCCTGTATGTATGTACTATGTAAGGTGTATAAGGTCACCTCAGCAGACCTAGCGTTGAGAGGGGGGTCGGGTTAGTAAAGTAGGGGGAGTTGGGATAGCACAATCACTCATTAAATGTGACCTTTGTGCATGTACATCTGCAACACAGCTTCAGTAAACTTGACTCACTCAGATGCCTTGGATTTGAAAATCCAAAGCACCCACAGATAGCAATGGCCTTGGACAGTGAGCTCAAGGTAACTTTCAAAGGTTTCCTTTGAACCCTGACAGAAGCCTCAGATTCACTCCTTGAGCACCTTGTTCAAGGCCCATCTCCATCTCAGGATGCTTTGGTATTTTGAATTGAGGACATCTTTGCAGCTGGTGCCATGTGTAAGGACCTTTCAATCACCT
>KZ124263.1:20568-32911 GCA_002157025.1 Melampsora abietis-canadensis | reverse complement strand
ACGGGCAAGTTGTTGTAGCGTAAAAATACGTAAAAAATTCCAACTTGAAACCCCTTATTGATTTCAGAGCCCGGTAAGACCATTCTTCTGAATATGACTTGAAAAAGGGAATTACTAGAGTACATCGATAGTTTACTCAAAGTCTTGACTGAAACATGATCTTGACCATGTTTCACTTGCTGCGGCTCAGTCACCAGACATTCTAGCTGCAGACTGCCTGGAATAGATAGTATGCCAAAGATTATGCTAGGAGCCTTTTGAACAAGACACCGAGTCATCAGTGGTATTTTGAGCGACTGCTGAAGATCTCCTTGAATGCCTTCAGTTGGCGAATCAGGATAGTGACACACACTGTAACGGGTACACGGTACCAGATGAGATATTTAGGAATCGAGTACTTGCGAGTGGTACGCATACATCCATGCAACATCGATCAACTTTCATTCATTCATCATTGAGCATCAAACTAGACTATCATTTCCCAAGTAATTGGAAGGTTTTCTAAAACACATCAAGATGGCGATTGCATCTGCCATGGGATCCAGAAGTAATGAAACCATTGGAATCGAACCGATCGAATGGTTAACATTAGCTCTTCTAATCGAATTCCAATCGATTAGATTATCAATCGAAGATATCAAAAGTCAAGGGACCATGAACGATTTAGATAATCAAGAAAATGAATCTGATTCGAAGAAAATCAAAACCCTAGAGAATGATGATTTGAAAAAAGTTAAAGAATCTTATCGATTGGCTAATTCGATCTTGATCATCATTACGGATTTATTATTCGGTGTTAGTTTTGGTTTCTTCAAAGTCGGATTCAGTCGATCAGGCAACGAGATCCACTGTTGATTGAAGAGTTTTTTATTTAGCCTGAATCAGCACCGGAATCCATCTCAAAGTTTTATAAACATCTGATGGATTCAATTTCATCCTCCATCGATTTAAGGACTTCTCAAGTATTCATAACGTCATTTCATCAATCTATTCGATCTGGTCTATTATCATCTGTCGATACACTTTATCATTTCATTCACAGTCGGTCATCAATCATCAATCATCAATCATCAATCTTGATCCATTATCATGGAAACTTATCTTTTCTTCGTTGATCTCCTAGGACTCTCAACCCTCATAAGCGCGCCTATGCAAGAGGTAAACCCACCAGCAATACAAGTTACACGCGTCAAAATCTCATACTAGCTTTCTTCGTATCTCCCCAAACATAGGCGAATCCAGATCGACCCATCGAGTTCCATAAAGACTCTCCAATAGGTCTCTATATTCGTCGATCAATCCTCAACATCTCAAACCTTGAATTCGATCAACTCTTGAAAGTCTTTTTCAACTTGAAGAAATTCTGTAGTACTGCAGACAGTCATTCTTCATCAATCCCTCATCTTGATCAACTTACCAAGGCTTACACCGAGTATTCGCTTTTCTTCCAAAACATCTGTTTGTATAAAGAACACTGATTATTTCTCTGTTTTTGTCTATTTCAGGTTCAAAAACGATCACCATCCTGATTTCATTCAATCTGCAAATGCACTGAGGAGATTCTATGATACACGTTCACATAATCATCACACGTCAGTATTGTACCATCATTACGCATATTTTCAAACTATCAAACTTAATTTTGCTTTGACTTTTTTCTTTCTGTAACAGTCATCTAAATTCTTCTATTCATTCCCATGCCTTATTTTCCTTAGCCGAATTTCATCATCAGAATCGAGCTTATCCCGCTGCCTATGATGTTGAGTTTTCATCTAGATGTAATTTCGCTTTTTCAAATGACTGATCTCAATCGATATCTATGAAAGGCATTAGACGAATCTACGAGATTAGCAAGACTATCATCAGATCGGACGATTCTGGACCGATCAACTTCGTTCGTGATTCTAAACCTGCTCCAGAATCCAAAATGTTAGAAACTGATCATTTTCTGTTTTCTCATCAAGTTTGAGACGTCGGTTAGATCATTACCTGTCAGACCAGCATCAACAGGAAGAAGAACAGCCCCAACCCATCATCACAGGTCCACCTCAAGCTCAAAGCTCATTACAATCCCTCAATAATCATCATTCAAACCAAGAAAGAGAGTTTTGGGATCCCAATGAAGAACTCTTTGACGTTCTTCGAGCCATTGATCGAGTATGTCTATTTTTCTTATCTCTCCTATATATCATATTGCATCTTAGCTAAGGATCTCTATCGATCGCTAATGATAGGGCGAAGAGAGTTTAGGTAGAATATACGCCAAGCTTTTCAAAGCTAAGCGAATGACCCTTTCGCCTTCCACAAATCGCAACCTCTCCAGTGAGTGACAGTTTCATTTCTGTGAATCAAGCAAATGTCAACGTGAAAAGCTCATGTCTAAAGTTTCTTATCTCGCAGATGATAGCGATCCACTTAGAGCACCCGAACGGAAATTTGATCAACTCTCTTGGTTTGGTCTGAAAGCCAAACTTTGGTATCTGCAAGGTACTTCATAAGATACCCCAGCCCTTTTCCAACTTCCAACACCAACGTCATCTCTTTTCTTAACCTATCTGTTGGGTGACACGAAATAAAGGTCAACACAGTCTATGCAACGTGTACGAAGATTTAGCTTTATCAGTGAAAAACGAAGAAGAGTTTGACGAAAAGGGATTGATGTCAAAGACTACGATCTTATGCGATAGAGCAACTCGTGTACGTTGTACTTTCTTTGTTTTTCTTATACCGCATCAAGTTGTTGATGTCAAGCCCGATTCGAAAAGATAGTTGGCTAAACGAGGATCAATCACCGAAGGCCTCATAATCTTGGTAGAAGAAGCTATCAAGAATAAATGTACTGCCCAAGATTTCGAGAAAGTTCATGATACGATCTTTGATTTACTTGAGATGAAGGCTTCCAAAGAGTATATACCACACGTTTCATTCACTTTCTCCCTTACTCTTCTTACTATGTGTACTGATAGCACACAATTCTCGCTTGCTTCTATCTGATAGGCGTGACCCAAATCGATACTTGATGTTCCAGAAATATCGACCTGGTTTATCTCGTACCGATTCAAGTAATAACAGTATCGAAACTCGGGTGAATGAATTGTGCAAAAAAGCTCAAAAACTAATGGTAAGTAATCACCTAACCTCATAGAAAACTCTCCATTTTTGCTCTCATCTACTCACTTGATTTCGAATGTCAATAGGAAGAAGGCCAACTATCTCAATCACTCTGTGCAATCTTATCATCAATGACTTTATCAGATCAAACAGGTTTAAAGATCCATAGATCTAAATCACTTTCGATTTGGTCAGAAGTGATGATTAAATTAAATCAAAAAGTTTCTTTAGAAATCTTAAATCAAGATGATGATCCATTTCATACGACTTCTTTACTCAAAGCTAGGTTGGAAATCTTTAATGGATTGAACAATTTGGATGATTTATACAAGGTTTTGGATCTTTTGTCTATGGCTAAAATTTGTGAGTAGTTTTGATACTTCCGTTCTGATTCAAAAAGAAAATAATAGAATTTGAGTCTTACTTTGTTTTTCGGATTAGATTATGAGAAACTTGAAGATTTCAAAATGGTTCAAGTTTGTGGAAAGTATCAAGAAATAATTCTTAAAGAAGGAGAAAACAAATTTGATATGAAGAAAGTTGATGACCTAAAAACCCAGGTGAAAAAAGAAGAAAAAAAGAAGGAAAATAAACAAATAATCATCATGAATTTAGAAGAAAGATTGATTGATGGATTAAGTTGGTTAAGTGCTAAGAGGTTTTCAGGTGATGATTAAAACTTGATCTTCTTTGACAAAGAATAATAATCATGCGATTTTGTGTAAATTTGATGGGAAAAGCTTCTTATTTATTTATTTATTTAAATATTGGAATGAAATCCAGTTAGTTTTTCTTTGGTGTTGAAGGAATTGTGCTTTAGATTCCAAGTAGAAAGGGTCTATAACATGAAATGATAGGGATTGTACATTTGGTGGAATATTCCGAGAGTTGTAGCATTCAATATATACGAGGCAACAGTGATTGCCAAAGTGTTCTGGAATTGTAACAATCACATTATCTATACTGAGATACTTTCTTTGATTCTGCTATGGGATTGAAAGAGTCACAATACATATATGATATATTGAAACACTTTTCTTTGTTGTGGAGTTCAACTCAATTGATGCAATCCAGGCTCTTAATCTTTTTTGATGAGAACTTGAATGAAGATTCTAAAGCAACGATTCATGAAATCTTGTTCTTAAGAATAAGCTTAAAGATGTTAAAAGAGCCACAAGTCCATTTCAATTTTCTTCTTCATCAAAATCACAAAGATTGATCCACTCATCATCACTCTCACTCATTCACTCACTCACAAAGGCAAAACCCCCAAAACCAAATATTGTATGTTGTTTGTAAGAAAAACTATCGAAAATTAAATTAAATTAAGTTATGAAGAGAAAAAAAAAATTACAGACACCAACAGAAAGAAAAACCCATGAAAAAAAACTCGAAAAAAGAATCAAACAAATCCAAAAAAAAAAAAAAGATGAAAGAAATCAAAAAACCTAAGAAACACCCACAAAGAAAGATAGAAAAAAAAATAACTTCTGTTTCCTATATATATAATAAATAGGTACTACTACTACTACTACTACTAACTAACTACTAAGAAAAAAACCCAAGAAGATCAAAGATAGAGAAAAGGAAAACATTTTGGATGAATCTAATGTAAGAAATGAACCAAAGAAAAAAAAAAGAAAGAAACATTGAAGATAAAAGATATGTATGTATTTAAGATGAAAAGAATGATGAACAACAAAAAGAAGAAACCAAAAAAAAAACCTAATTACTTTTTTCCTCAACTCCTTTCCCTTTCCCTTTCCCATTCCCATTCCCTTTCCCTCCCGTGGCTCTCTCTCTACATCCAATGAATTCCCATCAAAACAAACCCAAAGCCTTTGAAGAACTACCAAAAGTTTCCAACGCATGTAAAATCACCTTTGGGTTTAACTTAAGTGCTTCGCCCAACGCCCCAAGCACTTCATCAATCGGTCCAAGTGATCTGAGTTGTAAGGATGAAATCACATTCTCGATTCGAATAATCAAGTTTTCTAAAACCACTCCTAATTCTTCATCTGTAGATTCTAATCTGATCGGATAAGCCAATAGATGTGGATGGATTTTAAGTTTGTTAGATTGATTGGATTTCGGAAATGATAAAGGTGCATGTACATTGGCTGCTGAGACTAAAAGGAAACCAAAAACCCACCCAAAGAAATTCCACATCAGTCATTCATTACGAAAAAGATCAAAAAAGGGTCAAGTGGAAAAAGAAAAAGAAGCGAAACAGACCAGCTTCTAATCGTAAGACAAGTACAGCAAGTTGTCTGATATGATTCACATCCACCATCCTAGGCGTAGGTTCATAAACCTCATCGACCTTCGAATCCGGCCCACCCAACGAAGCTCCTTGTCCATTCAATCTCCCGGCCAAAGCTCTAGGATAGATCAACGACAAGAACTCCGGCATCTCCAATCCCTTCAACCGTTTCTCCCCAATCTCCGAGATCCCAAATCCCATCTTTCTAATCGACGCTACATCCCTTCTAGTAGCCGGATCTAAAACCGTCTCAGCTTCTTCATTCATAGCAGGCACCACACTAAGTGAATGACTCGATTCTTTGCCCGATTCTTTCGAATTCGAATTCTGATGATCTTCATCATCTTGATCAAAACATAACGTCTTCACAATCTCAATCACATCTAACGAAGCCGTGATCTCACCCCCTTTAGCTTCACCCGAGATCCGTGCAGATCGATTGACCATCGGTCCAAAATAATCCATCCTTCTGGTGATCGGATCCGCTTCACAATGTGGATTGCCCCAATGAATTCCCATTCGAACTGATAAGCCTCTATAACATAACAATCCGTTCGAATCATAAATCTCTTTTCCATCTTCTGAATCCAGAATCTCTTGTGGCCAATCTTCCCTTAATAATTCAAGTTGAACTGTAAAACACCAAAGCAATGCACTTGTCACCGATGGAAACGAGACCATGAACGCATCTCCTTCAGTCTTCACTTCGTATCCTCCAATCGCTCGTAACTGTCTACGAAGTAACTGATTATGCATCCTCATCGCCGATTGCATTCCCGGATTAGTTTCCCAAAGTGAAGTGGAGTTTCGAATATCAGTGAACACCAAAGCGACCATCCCAGTCGGAGGCGCCACTTCTCGGTCCAAAAGTGTCAGATACTTTTCCCCAGGTGCATCAGTTAATTGTCCTCTTCTAGCAGCCACCCTAGTGGCTCCATACGCTTCTTCATCAATCTGTGCTCCTCCTGCTCCTCGGTACGTTAACCTTCTTTTAGCTTTAAACAGATCTCCTAAAGCAACAACCATAACCATCAAATTAGATTCAGCACCATAAGATAACGCTAGATCTCTTAATTTCTGTGCTGCCATCATAGGATCCGCTTTCCTGTTCTGAGCTCTAGCAACATCGACAGCAGCTTGATAAGTGATATGTGACCAAATCCCAGCATTAGCAATGATAATCAACTCATCATCTTCTGAAAGTTCGATGGCTTGTACTGTAGGTTTCGAATTGATAGCCGGATGGACATGAAAGTATCCAAACGATCTTGACACTTCGACTTCATCTGCTACTAATCCTTTTTGCGAAACCCATCCTTCGGCCGACCGAATCCTTTCAATCTCAACCGAATCAAATGGATCATGTTTATTAGCAATCGGATGAGCCGCTCCACCTCTCTTTGCAATCACCGCTAAGGCATCTCCTACATTCGCCACATAAACCGTCTTCTTAGCCACATATACCACCACACCAGATGCACCACATTTACTATCCGCACACCCACTCGTGCCCGTGATACTAGGTCTTTCACTCGTCAATAAACTCCCACTCGATCCTTTTCGTCTACCCTCGAATTGAGAAGTTACCAGATTTCCATAATCTCGATTGATATTCAAAAACGCCCTTCGTAATGCCTCCGAAACCGATTCACCTTCTCTTAATCTTCGTAATTCAGATGAAAGGATTGAAGAAAACCCATCATGTAGATACTTGGCTAATTTCCCACCTGCAAACGCCGTTTTAGAATGTGCATCAAATAATCCAAAGAGTGATTCATCATCTTTATTCCTAAACCTAGACACTACCATATCTAATCCAACGACATTATAATCTTCTCTTCCCATTGAATCTGCGATTCCATATCCCATCGAACTAACTTCAGATTGAGTGACTCGGACCCTTCGATCTTCACTTTCATCCGGTACAGATGGTGTAGTCAGTGTCACATCCATCAAACCTAACAATCGTAATCTTCTCAACGCATTGAAATTCGATAAATTCTTCCGTTTAGCAGTCGCGATCGCATCTTGTTGATTACCAGCAGCAGGTTTGATTTCCAATCTTTTATTACCCGATAAGTTCAAATACTGTAAATCCAAATTCCAATTCCTACCGAAACCCAACAATCAACCATCATAAAGAATACAAAACCAAAGATCAAAAAGTAGTAAAGAAACATACCAATTCCAATCATAAGGCCAATTAGTGACATTATACTTCAAAACATTACTCGAAACATCCAAGGATTCTAAATGTTTGATCTTGCCTAATTCCGCCGGCAGCGTTTGTAATTTGTTTCCATTGATAAACAAAGTTTTCAGCCCGACCAAATTTTCAAAATCTTCACCCGGTAAACTTGTCAATGAATTCCCACTCAAATATAATTCTTCCAATGATTCACATTTACTTAGGGTCAAGGAAGGGATCTCATAAAGATCATTGAAGGATAAGTTCAAGACCCGTAATTCACTTAATAAGGAGATCGGACTAAACACATTATCACCTAATCCATTATCACCTAAGAATAATTCTTGTAAACTTTTCGATAATGGTGGTAATGATCGACTAACAGATGGATTCGAATTCGAATGACCGATTCCTCCTCCCACCACCATCGGTTTGATCGAAGGAATCGAAGCTTTCCGTTTCATATCTTCTTGATTAGTATCTGCAATCGGTGGCATTGGAAACTCTTCAATCAGATTCGAACTAGCATTCAGCACGATCAATTGTGAACAATTCCAGATCGTCTTAGGCAACGCTCCTAAATTGTTATTAGCTAGATCTAAGGTATGTAATCTTTGAAGTTGTCCAATCGAATCAGGTAAAGAAGTTAATTGATTATTCTTCATTGAAAAGTTTCTTAAATTCGTTAATTGATTGAACGAATCACTAAAGGATTTGATTTGATTGTTATCCATATTCAAACTTTCACAACTAACAAGTGCATCAAAGAACTCTTGTCCCAAGGACGAGATCTTGGCATGCGAAACGTTAAGTGACACCAGTGTCGCCCCAGTTCCGACCAAAAGCAATCGAGTGATCGAATTATGACTAGCGTTCAGTTCCATGAGTGAATTAAACGCGCCATCCAAGATCGTCACCGCATTATTCTCACACAAGAGTTTCTTCAATTTAGGTAAATCACTAAAGATCGCAATATCACCCAACATACATCTCCGACAATCGATCTCTCTGAGCTGTCGTAGGCCGACAAACGTACTAGGAATGGTGGAGATCGGATTGGCCAAGAAGACAAACCGTTCGAGATTCTTCAATTGGCCGATTTCCGAAGGCAAGAGGGTGATCATATTAAAGGAGATATCTAAATCTACCAATGATTCGATTTCACAGACTACCCCAGGTAAAGATTCGAATTTGTTATTCGAGATATTCAAAAGTCTAAGAGATTTAAAGCTTTTAAAATAATCCGGTAAATTCCAAAGTCGATTGTTATGAACTTTGAGGGCCATCAGATCGGTTAAATCATCTAATCTTGCATGTTCTAAATCGACGATCCGATTATTCGATAAATCTAATCGACTTAAACTATGACATTGTCGAATCGAAGGATGAACTCGTTTAACCCCCATATAACATAATCTTAATTCCCTTAATGAAGTACAGAGTTGAATGAAATCCGATGGGATATCCAGTTTAGGGTTTCTTGATAAATTCAGACTAACGAGTAATGGTGCATGTTTGAATAAGAAGATTGGAATCGCTTGAATACTCCTAGCTTGTAAATCTACATATTCTAAATTCCCGTGGAAATCATCATCCTATAAATCAATCCATCAATCAAATGTTAAAAAGAGCTCATGCTTGGATTGAAATGCAAGTGAAACACTCTTACACCTCCCACTGCAGCCAATGACTCTTCTTTATAAACAAATTTGATCAGATAAGAATAATCAGCTCGTCCCACATCATCCAATCGATCAGCCATAGTATATCCAGCTTGTTCGAGTCGACGTCTTTGAAAAATCAGTGGTTTTTCATTCGGAGCTGCTACTCGTTCTATTATTATAAAAGTAGATATATAAACTCAATTATAGTCAGTTTTCGGTTTCACAAGAAAAACCGAAGACCAGTCCACTTGGTTTCTCGTTGCTTACCTAATCCTCTTTCTTTGATATATAATTTATAACTCGCAGGAGGTTTTTGATTGAACAGTTTTCTTCCCAACTGATGGCAAATTTCCGACGTAGTATAAGTGAGCGGACAAGAGAGAGTAGCAAATGATCCATCAGATCTAGAGATCCTAATCGTCCACTATGATGATCATCAAAACAAGATGAGAGAAAAGAACCCATCAGTCGAAAAGAAAGTAAACCACAAAGAAGACCAAGAAGGGAACGAAATGCGAACCGGTTTGCTTAGATCAGTACCTAAACTTCTAGACACACTACCCATTTTACCATTCACGATCGCGCCGCCTACCATACCCACACCTAAAGCTCCAATCGCTCTGGAAGTCGAACTACTAGCTTCTGATCCGTTATGAATACTATTCCCACCCGTATCCGAAGGCCTCCGACTAGTACTAGGACCACCGCCGCCTGAAAGGTTAGGTGTCCCATTCGCTCCTAGTCCCACAATCCCTCCATTCTCTTCTATGGAACCTAATCTACCACGTGATGATCCGATGGCCAAGGTCCCAACGTTACCCGGATTGAGTGGATTGAGATTGTGATTAGAAGAGCCAGGTAAGGGATGAAGACTAGATCCGCTCATACTTCTGGCAAGCAGATTCGATTGTCCATCTACATGATCTCCATCATTCGGTCCATGTTCGAATTCTCCAATCAACATCCCTTCATCATCTTCCGATTCATCTGCATCCAGATCATCCGCATCTTGTCCTTCTAATGGGTTCACTGCCCAACTCTCAGGTGCTGTCCATCCAGCTCCTCCAATGGTAGGTGTCATATTCGCACCGCCTGGAACCGGTGCTGCACTCGTTGACATTCCAAGTCCATTCAGCCCACCGACTGTTGGAACCGAATTGAGGGCTAGACCGAAACCTCAAGATTAGTATCAGAGAGAAAGATGAAGAAGAGAAGTGGTGAAGACTGACTATGGATGCTTGCATGACTACCATTACGTTCATGATGTGATTGTGATTGAGAATGATGACGGACGCTTTGATCACCTCGTTGAAGATGAGGTGATTGGGTCACAGGATCCTGACCCAATCCTTTGCCCGAATCCATCGGTTGTCTCTCCGATTCAAAGGTCCCATTCCTAGGATGATGGTGTGTAGGTCCATTAGCAGTACTAGCCAATCCCAGTGTACGACCAGGATTGAAAGGATCGGCAAAGAGAGTACCGCCTGAAGCCGTCGGATCATGATGAAGATGATGCGTGTTCGCATGAGGAGGACTGTTTGGGTTGTTGAACCCAGGAAGCGCGTCACGAGGTGGGATAGGCATGTTATTAGCGGTGCCTGCACTCATGCTACTGTTTCGTCGAAGTTGAAACATCAAATGGTCTCGATCGATGATGCCTTCCATTTCATCCAGGTTTGTATCCAGCGCAATCAATTCTCCATCAAGACCATGATTACCGATCCCATTCAGATTAGGTTGAGATGATTTGTTGAGTAAGTGATGAGGATGATTAGGATGAGGATCTTTTGAATCAGAATGATGATGTTTAGATGGTTTATCGATTAGTTTCCGAATCCGTTGTTTTTTAGATGTAGTGGTGATGGGTATGACAGGATTCGATCGGTCTTCTTCCAATAAAGCTTTGATTTTTGAAGAAGAAGAAGAAGTAGATAGACCGAGATCATCCGGTAAAGGTTGTTGTGAATGAAGTTGGGGTCCAAATTCATCTGCATTCAAATCTCCACGACTCGCCTTCTTACGTAACTTTCCAAAGAATCCACGTTTCTTGATACTGACTGGAGTTTGAGAAGGTGCAGCTGCAGTAGTGGCCATGGTGTTATTGGGTGAAGATCCAAAAGTAGAAGAAGATGCGATATTTGGGGTTTGGTATGAATTGGATGATGATGAGTGATGATGATGTGATAGGTTATGATGTTGAGATTGAAATGAATTGAGAGTAGGAGAACCAAGAGCGTTAGGAACAAAGTTGTTATGAGTGGTAAGTGGTGATTGTTGTTGTGGTTGTTGTTGTTGTTGTTGTGGTTGTTGTGGTTGAGAAGGGATAGATTCATCACATGAAGATCGATGATGAAGAGTAGGATTGATGTAGATTGGATCTCTTTTTGAGATTGAGAGTGGTTGAATAGAATAATTGGATGAGATTGTAGGACGTGATTGACTTGGTGGGATTTGATGATGATGATGATGATGAAGATGATGATGTAGTTGATTAGAATGACGAGTTCTTGGTGAAAAGTTAGAGACTTGTACTGGGTTTGAACTGGTAGATTGAGATGGAAACTTTAAGATAGATAGATAGATAGAAATGAAGATGAGTAAGTTTTAAGATATGAAGAGTTAGAATCAGAATGCATGGATGACTTACTCTTTCTGATTCATTCAGTGGTTTATCAGAAGATGATCTGTTTAAAGAATTGATTGAAGTAGGATCAGTAGCAGCGATAGGATAAGAATGAGAATGATGTGGGATTGAGAATGGATGACGATCATGAACCATATCAGGATGAGGAGTAGATGATGGTTTAGGATGAAGATGATTAGATTGAATATGAGTTGAAGGTAATGATTTTTGAGTGAGATTGATTGTATGAGGTAATTGATGATGAAGAGTTGAAGCAGATAAAGGCTTAGAAGTAGATGAGATTAGATTTGATTCATGATGATGATGTTGAGGTTGAGGTTGATGATGATTATTAGTAGTTGAAGTTGAAGTGGAGGTAGTAGTGGTAGTGTTTGAAGTTGAAGTTGATGAGATTGATTGATTTGATTGATGTGGTTGTTTTTGATGTAATAGTTGATATTGATTATGATGACTGATTTGATTGAGTTGATGAT
>KZ124263.1:6092-20518 GCA_002157025.1 Melampsora abietis-canadensis | reverse complement strand
TTCAATGGTAATGGTAAAGTTGATGATTTTAATCTTTTAATTCTAATTCTTTTAATTTCTTCAATTGGAGTGTTACTAGTAGTGTTGTTGGTTTTAAGATTGATGATTGGTGATGGTAAGATTGATGATTGAGTTTTAGTAATTGATCTTCTTCTTCTTGTGATCACTGCTGCTGATGCTGGTGCTGGTGATGGTGCTGCTCTGGTTGGCAATGGTTGATGATGATGATGATCAGTTGAGTTCATTCTAGTAGTAGTACTAGTAGTAGTAGTAGTAGTAGTAGTAGTAGTAATAGGTTGAGTACTGGTAATTCTTGGTGGTTCAGTTGTAAATTGACTGATTTCAATCTTAATTTCATTCAATCCATCCTGCTTGATCATCTTCATCATTTTCTGATTATTATTATTATTATTATGATTATGATTATGATTATTATTAATCTTTCTTCTTTCTTCTTCTCCTACTTCTTGTATTTCTTCTTCTTCTTCTTCTTCTTCTTCTTCTGCTCGATTCAAATTGGGTTCATTTAATTTACTATCATTCATCATTACTTGATCTGTCTATGTATGTATGTATTATCTTCGTTCGCTTTCGTTACTTTTCTGTCTTTTACTAATGGATTGATCGATTGATTGATTGATATCTTCAATCTTTCTGATGATCAACTTCTTGATTTGATGTTTGAGTTGATGTTTGATTCGATATTCTGATTGATACGAAACCTGCGAATCAGTTGATGGTGAGTTGATTGTACGCTACTGCTACGATTTGTAAGTAACTTTGCTTTGATCGATTGATGGGGTTGTCTGGATGATTGGGATTGGTGAATAATTTATTACTTTTATGATT
The DNA here is from genome assembly GCA_002157025.1 of Melampsora abietis-canadensis. NCBI lineage: Eukaryota > Fungi > Basidiomycota > Pucciniomycetes > Pucciniales > Melampsoraceae > Melampsora > Melampsora abietis-canadensis. Next base: position 19,669 of record KZ124263.1, on the reverse strand, counting down.
GTGATCATCAAACTATGTGATTTGGTAGTCTTACAACCGAACAACAACGTCAAGAACACAACTTTGTACTTATAAAGAACTTCACTCTCAATCCCCGGAGAATGAAGCATGAAGAATGAAATCGATTGACTATCTATGTATGGTATGTACAACATACACAGTTGTACAGTCTACACCCTTTTCAATTGAATTATGTAAGTTCGGCTTGGTAACTAGTTGACATTCGTTGAAAACTTGAAATTCAAAATGTCGATCGAACCCATGCAAACTACAAAAAAAGAAAAAGAACTGTACATTTAAGCACCTTCTTTCATTCACTCACCCGCTAGTCTCATGTCCTTCGTTCATCAGTTCTTGGATGAAGTCTACCAATCCAAGCAGGGAGATACTAATGTAAGATCACTTTACACAGAATCAACGTAAGATTTGGGTCCTAGGGCAATCCAGTCGCACATATGGCAGAATGATGATCCGCAGATGCATAGGACACCCGGTCATATAGATAAAAGATAAAGCATGAGACAGTCATCAAGACTCCCCTGGCCAAGTTAGGATGATGAAGTCAAAGTGGATAACAGAAAAGATCATGAGATCAGAAATGAAGCAAGTGAAAAAGTAAGATATGTACAAGCATGGTCACAATTTTAAAGAGATCAGGATTACCACAACAAGTTTCTATCGACCTGATTCAGAATCAAACCATTCTTCTCCAAGCACACTTGATTAGGAATCACAATCACTGATAAATCTTCTTTCAAAGAGTTCTTGTCCAAGAAATCCATCAAGAAAATATCTGATTTGTGAAAGTGGATGAAGCATGATTCCATCTTATCCAAACCTGTTCTCCATTCTTGTCTTCAATACGCGTTACCTTTGCTAGTCTATCATCAATTCCAAATTCAAAAAATCAGATCATATCTCATCAAACCCAATCAAGAACTCAAAAAAGAAAACTGACCATTTCAGCTTGAAGCTTCAATGCACGTGGTGCATCTTCTTTTCCAAGTTTCACTTCCACAAGTTGAATCTTATCAGCTTTTCTAAATGTTGGATCATTCAATAATTTCACCAGTTCATCGTACTTTTCAATCCGATATGAGGCAGTAGGGGTACTCTTTTGAGGGTTGAAAAGCTCTAGTATTCCGGTCCAGACCCACGGTTGAATATCGTTCTATGGTTTCGGTTTTATGAGAAAATACCCAGGGACGTTCAGTTCAGGTTCAAAGCGTGACTTGGATGTGGAATACTGAAAGATGACTGACGTATTTGCGTTTCATTCCATGAATGACTGCCAGATTACAATGGTTGAGTAAAAGTTTCAAAGTTTAAATGACAAGTTGGAGTCATACTCACATCTTTCAATGCTATAACCATCATTGTTTAGAACCACAATGATGGGTTTGACTCCTACCCGTATCATAGTACTAATCTCTTGAACGGTAAGTTGCCTTTTATCCAGCGACATCAAAGTTCAAAAAAACTTGAATCAGTTCCCGAATTCATATTTTTGAAGTGCGACGGAGTGTTACTCAACAAGCTACCATCACCGATGAACAATACCGTTCTCTTCCCTTGCTCGGCCGCCGCTTGCGCTGCACCCAAGCAAGCTCCAGTGGTCCATCCTGGGTGCAAGATCAAAAAAATTCCGGAACAGGTTCATCATGATTAACGCCTTTCAGCATTGATTGGTCAAAAGGCGACTCACCAATACTACCCCACAACACTTGAGATAAAAATGAAGCTCCATCCGGAAACTTCACATCGAGCAAACCAAAGCTACTGGTACCCGTTTCACCCAAGATCACATCCTTCGGTTCAAAGAAGTCATGGGCCCAAAGTGGCCAAAATTGGTCTTGCGTGATCAAGCCCTCGTTCTTAGCTTGCTTGGGATCTTTGGTCAAGAATTTAGGATTCAAGTTTTTCGGCGTCACCTTTTTAGGTAAAGATGATAGTTTTTTAGTTAAGAGTGGCAACAGTTGCCGGAACCCAAGATCTGGATAATGTGCGTATTGAACTATTGTCTCTGATGAATGTAATTCAACTCTCGCTGAGGACGTTAGATGATATGAAAAGTTTCCCGTGTTGACTAGGAATCGACAGGGTACAAGAAAGAGATCATCAAAATCTGTTCAGAAATATATCGCAAAAGGCTTGAGATACTCACAATCAGACATGATGGTACCGATACAAATGATCAGATCTGAGCTCTCGACTTGCTCCTTGACGCCTTCGACCGTGATATCACCCACATAGAGCCCTCCGAAAAGAGCATGGGATTCATCAATGACAGTCTTGCCCATCGGAGTAGTATAAACAGGGATCTGAACTGCTTCGACCAATTTGATGGCCTCTGCTTGTACTCTGAAACGGTTACAACATGCATCCAGCTGAAAAATTCCGAAAAACAAACAAAAAATCTTTCTTAGTTGAAGGCCATTTCTTCTTCAAAGGACAACCTTTGAGGATTAGGATTTAGAAATGATACTGAAATTCCTCACCATAAGGATGGGTCTTTCAGATTTGGCAAACAAACTGCTGATCTGATCCACAACATGTTGAATCATATTTGGATCAGGCTTAGCCTCCAAGTCCTGTATCACGTTCTTTCGAAGACAATCTTTCAATGGCGAAGACGAGACTTTGACATAAACCAGATCGGTTGGTAATGTCAAGTAAACAGGTCTCGAATAGGTTAGTGCAGACATTAAGAGTCGATCAATCTCTTCTGTTGCATTTGTTTTCTTGGTCAAAAAAGATTGGGCACAAGTGAGCTGCTCCGAAATCTTTTTGAACGCGTCAAATCCTACAACGTCAAATCATCAAAGTTTACATCATTTGGAAGTTTAATCATCGATCGGTGAACGCGGCAACCAAAACTTACTTCCATCACCTAGGGTGTGATGTAGGATCGCATGATCGGCCTGTAAAGTCGTTGCTGGAACACCTACCAGATGTACCACTGGAACTCGCTCGGAGTGTGCACCCGCTGATTTCATACGCAACAAAAAGAGGGTGTCAGAAACCAGGTCTAAGATGGCATCCCTCAGACCGGATATGACTCATCCAGGTCAAGAATGTCCAGGAAGCTCATATCGTTCTACTCAACCAATGCCATTTGATGCCGAAAGCTCTCCCACTCCAAAGGTAGTGACGAGACAACCTATGCCACCTGTGAGGAGTGCATCAAGGCGGTCAATGAAGCAAAAGGATTGATACATCAGACAAACCGGTATGTGTCTTGGAAAGGGCTTCAGCCTTTGAAAGGGTTGAAAGACCTTGTGATACCCGAGCATAGCCGTCTGCAGCGTAACTTGCATTGAGTTCGTTACAACATCCCACCCAGTCTAGGTCTGGATGGTCTTCGATCAAATCAAGAAAACCAAGACTTTGAAAAACGAAGCAAGAGAACCCATCCGGATCAGAAAGCTGAACTTCTCATCTTCGGAGCAATGCCTCCATACTGGTTGAGATGAATCTTAAGTAGGGAATCAAGATTGAAGTGACTCACTTATAGTCTCCTGGAACGCCGTACACCTGCTTGACACCCAACTGGGCCATCCTTTGGAAGAAGTACGCGAGTCTTCAGTGACAGTGGCGCTCCTTCTGATCTCCAGAATTGTGCATCGTACGTACCGGGCCAAAAAGTATTCACCTTGAAAAGCGAGAAAAGATACAACATGGGTCAGCTCGACGTTAGATGAAATCAAATTCGACAAAGAATCATCGTTTTTGACTGATGAAGAGCATGTGGCATACCAACTGTGATTTGACCATCATTGGACTGAGAGTTACGAGTGGTCATGATGAATGAAGATAATAAAGATGGAAAACTTGAAGGAGAGATTTGTGGATTAGTCCGCTTCAAATAACAAATGATGTGCAAGCGATGACATCATGACTCGCTCATATGTAATACACGATTTTACATGCGCACTTTGTGAACTCTGCACATGATGAAATAGTATATGTAGAAAAGTCACCAAGAACTCTCAATGACAACATCACAAGACTGGTCATATGAGGTCGATTCATGGCGAGAGTCAAGATGAGATGTGAATGGGGGACTATGTAGGACAATCCCTAGGTTGAGACTGAGTGATGATCAATGAGGAAAAGGAAAATGTGATGCAGACTGTCCGCAACGCCTCACTCGCAGCATTGGCCCTGGCCAGATATCACGAACGGGTCAAAGTCTCGCCGAAGATGTGTCAACTTACGGGTAGCTGTGGTATTTCATCCAGACTTTATCTCGAGCTTTCAAAATTTCCCATGATGCTCCACACCTTTTACCAGACTTCAAGCATCGTTTTTCGACCATCGATCAGACATCGGTAGAGGATGGGCAATTCCCCATCAAACAATCTTGCTCGACCTACCGCCTTGACATTGGATAGTTTTGTGTCTGAATTAGGCACTGATGTCATATACGAGAAATCGTCAGGCTACTTTCCCTCATATCACCCTAGGAGGATGAAGCTTGAAGACCAAAAAAGTTTGAGATTCGATCTTCCTTCTTTTAAGATAGTTTAGGTACAACTAGGTTTTTGAAAACCATTCGGGCTCGTCATAAACAAGGTCGGATTGTCGTAAAGGTCTTTGTGAAAACCGATCCTTCTTATGGGCTGAAGGCTTATCTCAAGCGACTAAAAGGTACATAGCATTCTAGCTTGAACTTCATTCATTGACCAAACATCGGTTTTGACGCTGTATCCTGCTTTTTTTGTCTTTTTATTTCGAAGCTGAGCGCGAGCTCTTGCAAGGAATCCCAAACGTGCTGACGTATCAACGATCGGTCGAAACGGAAAAAGCTGGATATTTGATTAGACAATGGCTCGCCAATAACCTCTACGATAGGATCAGGTAATCAGTGCATCGATCTCATGGGTTCATGATCAATATTTGATTCAAAGTTTTACAAAATTCATAGTACTCGACCTTTTTTGAGCATCACTGAGAAGAAGTGGATAGTCTTTCAGTTGCTGACAGCACTTCGCGAGTCATGGAAACAAGGGGTACGTTTTCTCTTTGGATCTAATGTAACTCAAACTCACACCGCCTTTCCTGACGCACAGGTCGCGCACGGCGATATCAAGTCCGAAAACATCATCGTCACCTCATGGAACTGGGTCTTCCTGACCGATTTTTCCACGGCTTTCAAGCCCACATATTTACCTGAGGACGATCCAGCCGACTTTTCGTATTTTTTCGACACTTCATCCCGAAGGTCATGTTACCTCGCACCCGAAAGGTTCTTCACGGTGGATGAGGATACCGATGGTTTGGACAAAGCAAATGTGACTCAAAGCATGGATGTATTTAGTCTTGGATGTGTGATTGGTGAATTATTCATGGAGGGAAATAGTCCATTTACCTTGAGTCAGATGTTCAATTATAAAGCGGGAGAATATGATATCGAGCCTTACCTACGTGGAATTGAGGATGAACGGATTCGCGCAAGTCATCCAACATTTCCATACTTTTACCATCTACCGCCTATGCGTGCTAACTGATGAGCTCATCATGTCTTTTTTTGTCCATTCAGAACTTGGTACGAAGCATGATACAGCTGAATCCTGAAGAACGCTTGACCTTTGATGAATACCTCACAGATTGTCAAACAAACAAAACATTCCCGAATTCGTTCTATGTTTTCTTGCACCCGTTCATGTTGGGACTCCAAGAGCTTACAACTTCCCTTGCGCCATTTGCCGCCTCAAGAGTCGCGAGTGACAATGGGGCCGGTATGGGAGAAAATACAGTGAGAGGCGAAGGGTTTGGTCGATCATCAGTACTAAGGAATCACTCTGATGAGATCGTCGAAATGGTGTGGAGTGACTTCAGCTACGCATCAAAGTATTTCTGGGTGAATAAAAAGAAGAAACGAACAGGAGGGAGTGATGAGATGGATGATGACCATCATCCAGAGCTCGAACTTTCTGGTAATGAAGCTGAGGCTACCGGTAAACGCACACCTCGTCATACAACGGTGGGCCTGCTATCATGAGCACGATATTGAACGACCTACTGACGCGCGTCGGATCAGGCTGATTTCCCTTTGCAGGTACATATCCCAGGCTATCAGGCTGACTTACAAGCAAAACCCACGACTTTGAAATCCAATACAAGTGGTCAGTTGAGGTAGAGCTCGTATAAAGAGATAGATTCTGACACCGTATCTTCTGTCTCCCTCCAGATGACGTTGCTCTCATCATGCTGTCACTCATATCCGCCAATATTCGAAATTGTTCACATCCTGGAACGATCATCAAAGCATTGGATCTTTACCTAGCCTTGTCGGAGTATCTCACGGACATCATCATACTGGATCGAATCATTCCCTACCTCATAAGCCTTTTGAATGCTAGTGAAATTGACATACACTCTAACCTGGTCAAAAGCAAAACACTGTTCTGCTTGACACAATTGGTAAGTACTCGAATGGCTTAATCTATCTCGGGCCAAAGCTTGATGAGTTGTGCCATGGTGCCTGTCTTCAGTTGTTGGGAGTCGACATGATCACCCCTTCCAATTCCTCCTTGTTTCCAGAGTACATCTTACCAAATCTCAAGCACTTGATCAATGATTCGTCCGAATTGGTTCGATCGACTATTGGGAGATGCATCGGTCCGCTCTCATTAGTAGCTAAACGCTTCTTGAACTTGACTCAGGTAATGAATCAACAAAAAAGCAGCCATACATCTTTAAAACAGGCTTCTGGCGAAGGCGAGGATCCTGTGGAGGTGAGCAGCGAACAATCTATTACCGTATCGTGATTCAGCAACCTGATCAGAAGTCTCTTTTCCCGCTGAATTTCCTGCCGTGTAGTCATCTTATGACTACAATCTTAATGAACTACACCGCCAAATTCAAGATTTCGTAGTTTCTCTTTTAACGGATAGCTCTCCAGTTGCCAAGCGTTCCCTGCTCGCCAGTATATCACATTTGTCCGCTTTTTTCGGTCGGCTGAAAACCAAGTACGTTACAGCATTTGTGATGTGTATATCGTTACTTAATCACTAAACCATGGAATATCTGCAGTGATATCTTATTATCACATACGTTGACCTACCTAAATGAAACCGACTGGATGCTGAGGGCAGCATTTTTTGAACACATCGTTGGGATTGTCAATGAGACCGGCCCGGTCAGCGTTGAGGAATACATCCTTCCCCTGATGGTTCAAGCTCTGACAGGTACGTGTGTTGAACATTTGATCAAATTTAATGTGCTGAGATCGTAAGGATATTGGAATTCTTTTAGACTCGGAGGACTTTGTTTCAGTGAGAGTCATAAGCTCGTTGACCGAGATCATTCGAAGAAAATTATTGAGCAAACCAAGGCTCTGGAAACTGATTGCAGCAGTCATCATTCTTCTTGGTCATCCAAATTCTTGGATTCGTCAAGGTGAGTGGCTGTGCAACCGATCATAATTGGTTATATGGTGATTGACGAGCATCGTGTCCAATTATTTTTGAAAGCTTCTGCCGAATTGATCGAAGCAGTCTCGTCGATACTTCCTCTAACTGATACATGGTGTATACTGTACCCTGCCCTGCGGAGATTGCTGCGTTGCGATATTGAGGTACTGGATCAGGCATCCATACTCAACAATCTGAATCCTCCGGTTTGTCGAATCTGTACACTTTCACATCAACGCGTGCACTTGTCTCAAAGATTCTGTTTCTATAACCAGATGCCTCGGAATGTGTATGAAGCTGCCATCGTGTGGGCTGGTCGAGGGAAAGGATCAACTTTTTGGTATCCTACCGATGACCATGACCATGCTTCCCGACGCGCTCAGCAAGCTTCAAATCAGACGTCTGCTGCTACCATCACTTCTGGTCGGCAGTTTCAACCTGCGGTGGCAACTCCTCCTACCGGACTTTCTGTCGAGTGAGTGGCTCGCATCGATAGGTGAAAGAAAACCTGAAATTGATACTCTTTGATAGTGACGCGGCCCATCTCGCCAAGCTGCGTCAATTAGGAATGAAGCGTGAGGACGAGGTCAGGCTGAAAGATATGCGGCAGCATATCTTGAAGGTTGCTGACGCGCGTGCACGGTGAGGCCAACCTTGGCTCTATTCCTTATACAAGTTGGTGGTGCGTATTTAGATCTGACAAATGTATTGGAACGCTAGGCTCCCTCCTGCGCATCCGACCTTGGAAGCAACCAATCTACTCAACAAGAATGTTGTGTCCCTGCAAGATTTGGGGGTGCTCTTACATACCATCTTATTAAAAACGCCATCTGGATCCGAAAGTCATGCGCTACGAAAAGTCGCAAGCCAACACACTCCTCAGAACTCCCTCAAGACCCTCGATATATCTTCTCAAAGGAAACTATCAGCTGACACGTCTCGATCGCCTTCTGCCACTGAAGTCGATCGATTATATAATAAGATGGATTCGCCTATCGTCTCAGATTTACGGAGACATCTAGCGCTGAAAAATACTGAAGGTCTCGGTGCGAAACATACCGATTTGCGAAACTTGTCTGCACCGCTCTCTCATACTAGCCCGAGCAACACAGATCTTCATTCATTGAGCAGCAGTATAGAGTTGAATTCTCCCAGTACAGCTAGGCCAGTATTAGAATCCAAGCATCTTGGCTCGACCTCAAAAGGCTATGATTTCTCGAAGTCAAATGCGGCAATTGCAAGTGATACCACTCAGGCCTTTGGGATCTTAGATGTTGAAGCTCGACGAGAGAATCAGGTCCCTTCTGTCCTCGGCGAACAACTGTCGATTCGTACAGGCCTACCTATGGGTCAAAATCCCTTCATGCTTCAGCGATTCAGTAGTACTTACGAGGGCCATGATGCCAACATCCGCTATCTTTTGGAGAGGGTGTTTTTAGATAGCTATCGTGAACCGCTGAGTGAATTTGGCCCAGTCGTGGGTGAAGGAATACCTCGAAAGAAAGCTTTTCGTTCCATGTTTTCGACCCGCAATAGAGCATCAACGTCTAGTAATGGTACACTTGTAGGCCATCTGGTAGAACATACCGCACACATCAGCGGTGTAGCCGTCTCTCCAGATTTTGTTTTCTTTGTCACCGGCTCTCACGATGGTACGGTCAAAGTGTGGGATTCGATTCGGCTTGAAAAGAATGTGACTAGCAAATCACGCCACACCTATTCCCAAGGCGGCAAAATCACATGTGTCTGTGCACTTGAACATAGTCACTGTGTAGCCAGTGCTTCTACCAATGGTACACTGTGGGTTCATCGAATTGACGTGGCGTTTGATGGTCCAATACCTGTTTATGGCAAACGACAACTGATACGGCAGCATCAACTCGATAACGGCTCTTACATCACTTCGATGCTACATTACAATACTCCAACCTCGTCAATTTTGGTATTTACCACCAACAGGTGCCAGATTGTGTCATTGGATCTCAGAACAATGCGGCACGTACAAACTCTTCAAAGCCCGGTGTATTTGGGTCCGTTGACTTGCTTATGTGTAGGGCCTCAGAAGATATGGTCAGTGGCCGGAACAACCCGTGGCTATCTCACTCTTTGGGACCTACGATTTGGGCTCCTATTGAGAAGCTGGAAAGTAGCAGACGGTCCAATTCAACAGCTAAGTTCACATCCGACGCAAGGTAAGGGACGTTGGATCATCGTGTCAGCTCAATTCATTTTCGATGAACAAAAACACAAAAAACCTACACCGATCTTACAAGTCTGGGATTTGGACAACAATAAATTGGTGGAGAGTTTCATTGTGTCGAACACCTCGGCGGAAGTTGCGGTCGACCGATTTAGAGCGGAATACGAGCAACAACACATTGAAGTTCATCCTGCTGCCAATACCAGCCCCAAGGCAAATCATGGCGCCGTTGACTTGAACCCTTCAAGTGCGATTGAGGCCTTTCTCGCACAGAATACAGTCGACGAGCCAGTCGGCCGGAAGGTAGTAGATCCCGAGGCGCCCAAATATCCTCCTCATCTATCTACTGTGTATTCATTCGTGGTGGGCTCACAGAGCTACGATAGCACCTCGAGTTCTGGAGAATTGGTGCCGATGCCCGAGGAGATGAATATGAAGAGGGGTCTATCTAAGCCCGCTGGATATATTGTTACTGCGGGTGAAGACAGAATGATACGCTTTTGGGATCTGTCAGCTGTCGAACGATCCAGTACTGTTTCTGGACTCCACCTCGAAGCTGATCGACCACATTACAGGTTGGACAATGATCTTCTTCTATGATATCCTACATCGCTGACAAGCCTTCCTGATTTCTTTCCTTGCAACAACTGATTCAGATCGGATCAGTCTGCGAGTCCCACTCTTTATCTGGAATACACTGCAAAGCGTAAAACAGGGAGCTCGAGCAGACGACCGGAATTGGCGCGCAACGATCCAGTATCTACGCCACATAGGTCAAATGTTGTGGCTGGATACCAGCAAAGTGTTTTACAAAACCATCTAGATGCTGTTACAGCTGTTGCGGTCATAGACATCCCCTTCAGGTGTATTGTCAGTGCGGATAAAAGTACGTAACTTTTTTCTGGGTTTTTGGCATTGCTTTTCCTTTTACTGATGGGATATGGTGTGACATCAGTGGGCAAGATACATGTGTATGAGTATGCTGATCGCACTTAGGTGATTGCTAGTTGCTGATAGCAGTGGACTTGTAAGATTAAGAATTTTCCAGACTCTTGTTGTATACTTTGATGAAGAGACTTTACAAATCTTGGTTTCATGAGTTACAAATTGTGTTTTGACATCTTACAGGAGTACCTTCACAAGTCCCTCTAGATAGGGGTGGATATTTCAACAAAACCCTCAGAATACATTCATTCTAATTGCAACGCTTTACAAATCCAAAATACCACCCAAGTGGTCATATAAGTCTTGGTATGGCATGGTTCACAAAATTCGGAGTCAACTCAAAGCGCTTTGAGCACACGACCCAATGGTTTGCTAAGCAGGGTCCAATGAACAACATGAGCAATCTATACATGTATTTCTTTTGTGAGGTGTATAACTTTGCAGCAAACTATCCCAGACAATTTAATCAAGTAATTGGCGAGTATGGATGGGTAAAGTATCTAAAAGCCTAAAAGATAGGATAAGATTCCACAAGGACAAATGAAAAAGTCATAGTTAGTAATGAGAAAAGTCAGTAGATTTGGTAAAGTATAAGCAAAGAAAGTAACTCACAAAAAACCTGATCATTCAATTTGCTGACTACTTTACATTTTTCATAATTCAATTCTTCTAGATACTTTTTCATCACTGTTGTCATTGGGGGAGGACCACATAGTAAGATCTTAATAGAATCTTCTGTAGCAGCTGGTAATTTTTCTGCAATCATCTCTTTGCTCACAAATCCAACACCACCAGTCCACTCTTTATCAGTGGGTGGGTTGTTGAGAACGTAGTAAACCTATTGATTGCAAGTAACAGGGCAAAATTAGCAAGGATTAGATGTGTATGATCAATGAAGTAGGGTGAGAAAAGATCGACTTACAGAGAATTTTTTGGGGTGTTTTGATTGGACATCATCTAGCTCTTGTTTCAATAGGATATCTTCTTCATTGACGTTGGCATAGATCAATGAGATCTGTGTATCGTCATTGGGATCTTTGGCACTAGCTCGGATGATTTGCTATGATGCCGTCGATGTTGGAGAGTATAGATAAATTCACATTCAATCGATTTAAATGATAAAGCAAGATCAACATCAGAATACCATGGAAGAGGTAAACTCACCAGCATAGGTGTGATACCTGTTCCACCCGCGATCATTCCGATCTTCTTGCAAAGCTTAGCATGGTATTTCATTTGTCCTTTTGGTCCTCTCACTTGAATCGAATCGCCGACTTGCAAGTTGGCTACATACTTTGATATATTTCCTTGCTCATATGTCTATGATTTAACGATAGGATCGAGAATCATTGAATCAGAGCCACGAAAGATAAGAGAATAGACTTTAAAACACAGTTTGGTATGACCTTGATCAATAAATCAAAATAACCTCGATCATCATCACTTGATACAGGGGTATAGCTTCTTTGAACGTTTTTACCATTGATCTCAGCACGTATTGAAATATGTTGACCGATAGGAAGTCCAAGGATATGTTTTTCAGATGGTAATGAGAATCGATAAATAGCTGTGTTTGGTGAGATTTTCGTTTTAGATTTTAAAGTAAACGGTTTCCAGTCTTCGGGTGAAAGTGTGGGTTCGGATTCTGGAAAAGTAAAAAGAGGGTAAGGTTAGTCAATCAGAAGACATGAGTTTTGAATTAAGAAAGAATGACATTGACTTGGTGCTAAGAAGTATGAAGCCATCGCTAGTGCTACTACAGCTAAGATGATGGGTAAAAGCTGAGTGCTATCCATACTGAAACCGATCGCCTTTAAAGAACTGAAAACGATGACTTGCTTGGTTGATACTGGCAAAATATTTGGATAAATGCGGTGCAACGAGAAGTGCTCTTAGGCGATTCGAAGGTAAGATTCAACAATGCGACACTACAGTAGGCGACACTACATATTTACAATTGGTTGGGGCCGCCGAAGCGCCGATGCGGTGACGTACCTGTCAAGTGGGGATCGAATTGTAGCCAAAGCCCACTTCCGCAGCTAGAGTATCCGATCTTTTCTCAGCTTCCCCTCAAGTCCAATGCCTGTAGGCTGCGGGATCTAAAGTTTCAAGGCAAGAGTTCGCACAGAACCTCTCGGGCATCCTGATAGACCCACATTATATGATTCATATGGCCGCATTTCTGCTGGTTGATGGTCATACCTCAAGGGAGTTTTGAAGTAACATTGGCACCGCCAACAATCTAGCCGCGGGTTAAAGAATCCGAGGCATTGTCGGATGAAAATCCTCGGACAGATCTTGTCCGAATTTTCTTTCCGTCTGAGGTATCCTTATGCCTTGAACAATACCTCGGATGAAAACCTCGGAATGGTTCTGTCCGAGGTTTGAGAGCCGAGGATACCTTGGATTTGTCAATCCAAGGTATATGTAGTTGTTGGCGGTGTGGCCTCTGTTAGAGCATCTCCTATTGTATCGCGCTAGTCCAATTCGAACAGTTTACTGACGCTACACCTGATTGTTTTTCGTCTTTAGCAATATTTAGTGATAGCCAAGTGGCGCTTGACCTGTTGGCCAATCCGCTACACCAGGGGGTAAAGCAGACGTTCAAAAACAGATTTCGCAACGCTGCCGAGCCGTTGCGACATTTGAACTAAATCGCACCGTGTTGTAAGGTTCTCGCTAAAGAACCTTCACTGGGATCGACGGGATTCTCACGGTGGTAATCAACCACTGAAAGCTTATCTAGAACTCGTGTTAATTAACAGTTCCTCTAGACTAGCTCCAGTCGGGGTTCGTGAGGCAAAGGAGAACCCAATGAGGAGCTAGGTGACTACAACAACTATCTAATGTGACCTGTCTAAACCCATCTTGTAACTACCTGTAATAACCCTTACATCCCTCCCCTTCTAAAAAAATTGAGAATTGAAAAAAATTGAACCACACAAAACTAAAGAAAATTATAAATGTTCTATGAAAACTTTGAACTTCACTGATTGAGTAATTTTTTTTTTTTT
>KZ124261.1:795-12176 GCA_002157025.1 Melampsora abietis-canadensis | reverse complement strand
TACGTTTGCAAGGTCCTGTTGGAGTTGCTCTAAGCTCGTAAAATTTTGATTTTTACCGCAGCGGAGCGGAGCGCGGGAGTGTTGATAGACATCCTATTCTACCTGTATAGTATGTAACCCATAATTCCTCACAAGTTTTCTTTTCAATCGACCGAGTTTGATCTGATGTAACTTTCTGGAATTGGTGTACACAAGCCAAGTTGCAAATCAAGGTAGTGTCTTCCTGAACTGGACTGAAGTGTGATCAATCGTTATGTATCCTATATCAATTCAGGTTATCATCACTCAATGGTATTGGCATCCACTCGATGATGAATAAACGATGTATACTCAATTCTCACCAAGATATAGTTAAGGAGAAAGATGTAAAACGGTATTAAAAAACATAGTCCTTAAATATGAAAAGACAAGAATCCAAACAAAAACATGAACAAGAGACAAGATTGAGAAATGCAACACAAAGCAAAACAGAAAACTACTTTAGGAGGATCAGGAAAAACATGTAAGGCGAGGTGGGAAGGGCATACATACAAACTTGAATAAAATTGCCTGGTTTATATAGCGTCAGTTTCTATATACAAATAGTGACCTTGGTATGGAGATTATATGAGAAAAGTCTTTATTGAAGATAAAGTGAAGAGGAATAAACATTTTAAGTTCATTTGAGCGACTTCACGTATGCCTTGGCTGCTTTCGTCAAAGTTCGGGTGAGGTCTTCAGCTACTCTTTCAGCATTGAGGAGATGCCGCCTCGTGACTTCGTCGGGTAAAGATTCCTCAAATTCAGAGATGATGCCTTCGACATCGTTCGTATCCAATGTCCAATCCTCGGGAGCTGAGTCAATTGCCGGTGGGAAGTTCTTCTCGTCTAGCTTTGAGCACTGGAAATAGAGATACTGGAGTATATGAGTGAATATGAAAGGTTCCGCTTGTTCGAACGTGAAGACTGAGTCATTAGCTGATGGGTGATTATCTTCATCTCCAGATTGATTTCCTTTCATAGCTTGGTTCTCCGCACTAGTCAATGCCATCACCTTTCGAGCTCCTACAAGGTGAAAAAAAATCATGATGTACAGAATAGGATGGAATATCAGTAAGTGCAGGACGGGGGCTTATTTCTGAGATTTGTGCCTGGCAAGTAAAGCGCTGTAGTAGTTGGCAAAAGAATGTGCTGACCATTGGCTTGCAAGCCAAAGTAGGCTATGTTGACCTCGAACAGAGGCATCGGGAAGAAAGTAAAGAAATCACTGAAACAAAAAGAATATAGTTTGACAAGACAGAGAAGCAAGGAGTAGTAAGAATCCGGTGTAAATGGATGATTTGAATCTCGGTACGGGCATGAGGATTTTCTTACATGAAGAAAGTCACTGGAAGCAAGCAACCGGAGCTGAAAAGGTTGAAGGCGCAGGATCGAACATGATAAGCAAAAGATTGGCTCGTATCATGTCTTTCATCAAGTTTGATTTACATGAACGATTTTCTGGTAGCTTGAGTTTTGGCCATCTTGAGCATCTTTGTAAAGGCTTCCTTCAGCTCAAATTCATTATATCCAGGAATATTCAAAGCAGGCAAGGAATCTTTCGCAGCGGGATAAACTATGTTCAACTGAATTCAAGGCATTGGGTTTCAATATGCGTTTGGTTTCTGGTTTGGCAACCATCAAGCAGGTGACTCAACTGTTCCAAGTTTGTGTTTGGCTGGCAAGCGACCCAGAGTCTCCATCGTGTTATCGGCCATGTACTTGATTGCTCCGTCGCCAACCTATGATCAAAAGAACAATGAGTCGAAGCTGTTATTGACCCTGAAAAAGGGATACATCACTCACCCTAGCAGCACCTCCCTTGAATCTCTTCCAAAAACCCACCTCTGCGTGTTCACCTCTCTTGATCTCATAGCCTTCCTTGACTTCTTGTTGCCAGACTCGTTCGGCCTTCTTCACGAATTTCTCCTTGCCTGGCTTTCCCGTTGCTGGATCGATCGGCGGTTTCTCGTACACTGATCGAGGGAACGTACTATGTAGATACAGATGTCAGTGTTGAACAGCAATCAGTTCGGTAATTGTCACATTGTATACATATGGGCGTGGAAAGTAAATCGAAACATACAAAAGTAACAAAGGAGGGCTGGAGTCCCTCACGGCATCGTGGTCTACGGGTCGAGGAAATGGGATAGCGAACAGTAAACTGGGTAACTGATCATCGTACACGCTTTCGCTGGAGACAGATCGACAAAGCTCATTGGGTCTCGACATGATGATAAATTATGACTGGTTAATCGAGGTTAGGTTGAAGCACTGCGGAAGTAAGAAAGGTTTTGATGGATAAGGACAAACTGACTGAAGAAATTCTCTGCTTTATATCAAGCTGCACCGGCCGGTTTTCGATCATCGAATGCGATCAACTTGATATCTCGGAGGTTCAAATCCCGTGATGTCATACGGACTCGCCGGTATACGTACTCAAAAGCGGTGCTGCTCCTTCGCGTATACAATCAGTGATCCCATCTCTGCTCCAAAACCACTTGGCACTCGAGTCTCAGAGGAGCCTATCTATGTGCGAGCAATCTTTAGATCCGTCCGCACCGACCGAGCTTGTGAGCTGGCGATATGCTACAGTCAATTTAGAAAAGCTTGCCATAAATTCCCCGCCAATTTGCTCGAGTTTGGCGGGCAAAATCGGTCAAGCTTTTCTGAGTTGACTGTAAAAACACTCGGCGACTTCAATTTTTTCGAAGACCATATTTGTGGCTGTGCAAGATGTTTAAATTTGTCTGGCCAAAGGGCCAGTCGGAACCCCGGTGTAGCAGGACGATGATACTCGAAGCGTGACACATCGGCTGCACTACATACCTCCGAGTAACTCACACATATTTCTCCGAACGGGTCTCTCAGGACAGCTTCCTATGGACAGCTCCGGAGCAGTCAAATTTGAAAAGCTTGCGCAGTTTGCCCCACAAACCTCGAGCAGATTGACGCACAAATGCCATAAAAAGATGGTCCTTCCGGAGCAAGCCAAGGCATGTTCTCTGTTCAATTGGAACCTTAGAGCGACCTTTTGACTGAATCACGCGTTTATCAGAGGACTTGTACATAGACTCCTTCATAGGCATCGTAGGCACCAGGGAGAGCATTTTCAGAATGCAATGTGTTTAAACTTTTCCAATACTCATTGATTCCCTTGCAGATTGTATCAATCTGATCTGCGGATAAAGTTTTTGGCGAGTCTCCTGTGTGAAACAAAGACGAAGATGTAAAATTTCGCTTTTCCTAAGGAATTCCTCTCAAAGAAGACATTCATATTCATGCTTTGACAAGATTTGTGGATTGGGGTATGTATGTCTGCCCATCGTCGATGTCCAAAATCCCTCAATCAAAGTATGAATGAAGTCCGGAAAGAGGCAAGAAGAAAGGCACTCTTCGAAATTGTACCTATTGCACCTTGTTAGAGAGCATGAAAAAAGTCATCAAGGGGTCTCAATTTCCATCGCTGCGGATGTTGCTGTGTAGGCCCTTGTGGGCACTTTTACAGGGGGCGAGGGCCCACGCAGCAGGATCAACTTGAGGCATTCCATAATGTCAATGACAAATCAGAAAGATAACGATATCCATGGGTGTAGATACAAATCTATCGTCCCTTTTGTGGAGCCTGTTCATGGCTGTGCTAAACAGATCCACAGGCATGTTTTAGAAGTAAACTTTGTTGTACAGATGTCTTGAATACGGGATATGGTGGTGGGTACCACGGTCAGATCATGTGTGAGTGATGAGGATTTGACTCCAATTTTTACATGGATGGTAAGCTTAACTCATGGATGGGTTGTTATCCAGAATTGTTGTTTGAGGGTTTGAAGTCACATCTGCTTAGCTATTGAGATACATAGTCATATATTTTTGAAGTGCAAAGTGAAGCTCATTGGGGTTATAGCTTCACACCCGACTTGACAGGGAAACAGTTTGCAACCTGACGAAGGAAAACAACGAAGCGCAAGTAAAATTAATTTACAACGATTTTCTTTATTCACACTCGGTATCATCCTTCACACGTTGAAATCCAATCCAACATTTCAAATTCAGAATTGTCATCATCGATGACCCATTGTTGACGGTTTGACCATTCTCCTAATTCTCCTATCCTGATCCTATGTACTCATGATGCGTTGGTAATGGTCGTCATAAACTCTTGACTGATCGCAACCTTGATAGCTATTCTTTCATCGCTTGTGTACCTTTGGGATCCAACCTACACATCAACTGTCTTTTATCGTCATCTCTTGAGTTTCTTCCTCGGTAGTCTTTGATATCTTTGCCTCGCTCAAATTCGTCACCAGGGGTCAGTACTTAGCAATCGACTCAAGTCAACGGGTCAAGTGCTTTTCCAATTCTTCTTGACCTGTGAACCATCGACTGTAGTGTACATAACACGCACGCTTCGCAAGCACACTAAAATTTTAAAACCTTTCCTTGCCACTCCCATCGATTCGAACCTGGTCAACAGTCACATCGAACAAAACACTCAACTCTTTGATCCTTCAATCGCTTCTCTCATCCTTTTGATGATCCACTCACTTCATACAAATCTCAGTAACATCTCAATCATTTGGCATCACTTCCGGATTGGTTTCAATTTTACTTCACTTTACTTGGCTCATCCTACTTGAACTTTTCCAATGGACGCCTTACAACGAGCTCTCAATCTTAATCGGACGGTGAACTTTGACTGCACTATCACAGTTGACCAACTCGTGAACGTACCTCTCCTAAATGGCAAATTCAAACTCAAGTGGAAATTCTCTCATCCTATCACCGCTGTTCATCTTGAAGCTCAATTGAAAGCTAAGCATGTGGCCACCACCATTACACATCGTCTGGCAATGAGTGACGAAGAAACACATCTCCCTCAAAATCCCCTCCGCTCCTCTCAACCTCATCATTCGTCTTTTGGTATCATTCAGAACATCCAGCAAGACGAGGGTTCAGCTCATCTTCCTTACCAAGCTGGTCCATCCGAAACAAGTTTGACTGACTTATCCAACACACGCTCCAGTATCATGGGACGGTCACGCTCTCTCACCCAATCCACTTATCTCCCCAGCCATCATCCATCCAATGATCCTCAAATGGGCTACATAACTGATTTGGGTGCCCGCGACATGCCGAGTCGTCCAAGTATCGCTACGGGAACTACGTATACTTTGAAAGACTCCGCTCACAGTCGATTTGGGTCTCCTTCTATCATCACTCCCGACGCAACTCCCACTTTGAACAACTCGGTTTTTGGATCGGAGGATGGTTACAAGCTCAATTCAGTGACACCTAGGCCAGGATACAATCCAAATACAACAACCCCAAACTCTCAACTGATCGAAGCACCATGCAAAGCTGAATCATCTGGCTCAACTCCCTATGTGGAAGTCAAGAATCACTCGGCTGTCTTTCGGCAAGCTTTTCGATGTCCCGTCTCAATCGGTATGACAAAAGAAGGTAGACTCCAACCTAGTATATTGACGATTGTGGCGAAACAAGAGCATGTCGGAGAGGATGGAAGAAGGGAAGTGTCCAGGCACGGAACAGTCTCGATTGATTTGAGTAGATTTACGCCCTTTATGGCACAGGATGCTAAGGAGCAGGTGATCATTGGCGAAAATGAGTTTGAAGCTCACAAGAAGAGCAGAGTTGAGAAAACCAAATTTCTCCTGCAAGATTGTAGGACAAATGCTAGCTTGAAGCTACAGATCCAGATGGACTACCTTAGTGGGGCTACATCTTATAAAACGTAACTAAGATCTAATTTCATTTTACCCTTTCTTTCACTCTTCAACCGAGCTGACTAAGGTGTTTATCTGATGTAGGTCTGCTGCAGGATCGCCCATCTCAGATCACGCACATTCTCCACATGAGGATGCCAAATCAGGTCAGTCCCATGTCTTGCTATGAGGTCTTGAGTTTTTCTAGGGTCGTAGAGATGAGATCTGAACCTGGCGTTTTGACTATCCTTCCACAGTTTATAGCAACAACAAATCTAGCACTGGCTCACCCGACTCTTCCATTCTGTCATCCAATTCAAGCTACAATAACCCATCCGGCGCCTTGAAGAAAGTTCAAATGTCATTGTCTACATATCACATGGGCCAAAGTGCGAGTCACTCGTCAGGTCATCGTGCGCGACCTTTTGGTTCACACCAGCATGAGACTACAATACAAGTTGCAGACGAACTTATCGACGTCTTATTCTCAAACGCTTATGTTCCCTCATCCGGACCTGTGACGCAACGCCTCCAAAGTGCCAAAAGGAAGAAAGAACGAGCTGAGAAATTGGCGACTACACATGATTCCAAATCACTTCATCTCAGTATTCAGTCCTCTCAGACCAATAAGAGCACGGCACCTAGACCAACGATGATGTCAGTTTGGGAGAACTCTAGCTTCCTTAAACCTAGGGAGGAAGACGACGATACCGCGAGTAGAAAGAGTGGAAAAAGCTTGCAATCCAAGTTTCGAAGTTTAAGCAGATTGACTGCTCTCAACTCGACATCTTGAAGTCATGCCATATATTCATCCTAGGATCAGCTCGATACTGTTGGATAGAGTCAAGATCTGGATCTCACTCTATCTCTCTCAAGTGTTCCGCCGAAGACTGCACTAGACTTGCACCAAACTTTGATCATTTTCGTCTTCTTACATACATCACCAACATCTCAATTAGCAATCTCCCTCCTGCATACAGCATTCCAATTTATTCTAAATCCTTCCCTAAGGCTCGTCCATAATAATATATATTATAATCTTCAGTATTCGACTAATAAGGCACCCATCTTAGTATAAGGTCTGAGTCACTCAAAATGAACCAAAAGTACATCACTCTCATTTGTACACATCTCAATCTCATTTCAGCATTGTATTTAATTTAATCTATACCCTTTTCACTTGACTCATCCTTCCTCAGTTCTTCTCACTTTTGATCTCTTATACATCGTCTCTCCTCTCAATATCAAGGGAGAGTGATTGCAGGAGTGGCAGAGGGGAGAACCAAGTTGTTTTTGTTTTTGTCAATCCTGTTTCATTCATCATTTGATCAAAGTCTAGCATTTTCAATTGTAAAGGTATTTATATATTTAAGTTTGTTACGAAGAATCATTTCTATAATTATTTTTGGATGTTTGGAGTTTTGTTTTTCAAAGACCGTGATGTAGTTCATATAGTTCAGTTGAATGAAATCTTTGATAATGAAGTTATGATTTGTGATTTTCAAAATCTTCTTGAAGTTTGTTTGAATGAGGTTCATGGATCCTTGAGATTTAGATGTGGTCATTGCCAAGTCTGAACTTATCAAGTGCCAACTCACAGGGATGATAGGGATCAGACGAGACTTTGTGACAGTGCGGTGACAGTCGGAGGCAAGTACGTATGTAAGATTGTGCCAGAGTGTGTGACATCACTTCTTTACCAATTTGGGCATAGATCTTTGTCATCACCTGACACTATCATCATCATCATCATCACCACTACCACTATCAACACCATCAACACCATCACCATCAACTCACAAAAAGATTAATGTCAAAGCCACCAATCGGTTTCAAAGAACTCTTCCAGAAGCTCTGGCTCTCATCAAAATCAACCAAAGATCAAACTCTTCCAATTCCAACTTTACATTCTTGCATTCATTCATCACTTCAACTTTGTCTCAATCAATCACAGCCTGAAATTCGAAAACGAACCTTGATCATCATCAAAAGATTCACGGAACAAGGGATCCCACTCCAAACCATCTCATGGCCAGCTTTAATCATACTTTATACTCAACACAACAAAGATATTGTTCAACAAGTCTTGACCTTTGCTGCTAATCATGATGATAATAAAGGTTGGGAACGTGAATTGAATAGATTAGTCGATGATTTGATAGATAGGATTCCCAATATTGAAAAATATCAGGCACTTGAACGCGTCTTACTTACTTTATGCCTCATCAGTCAATCCTCATCACCTCTGATTAAATCAATTGCTCAAAGATCAGATCCGATTCTTAAAAAGTTAATCAATCTATACAATTCGAATATTCGAAGCAATCTAACCAAAACTACTTTATCAGATTTTTCTCGTTATAATATCCTCTTCATAGTTTTCAACTTATTAGAATCCGATATTTTGATTCGATTAAGATTGATTTCACCTGCTTCTGAACCTCTTTATTTGATTGAAAGACTTTATGAAATCTTATGTTATCCAAATTCAAAAAGTTCTATTCGAAATCTCGAACCTAACAGATTTTTACACGATCTATTAGATCATCTTCCTAGTCTCTATCATCTCATTTTATCTTTTTCTAATACACTTCGACTTCCTACTGAAGGAGTGAACAAACTCACTGAAATGATTCAGATACTCGAAGATACGAATCCACAATGCTCAAAATCCAAAAACAATCCAAACCCAGCTGTTGAAATGGAGTCCAAGTATTCAAATATAATCGATCAAATCTTGTCTGTCTTACCCGAACTTGATCGAAGGATGGTTATCCTAGATGTGGAACGCAGGATAGAATATCAAGATGAGACAGAAGGCCCTGCTCGATTTATTGATGATCATCTTTCGGGTAGGACTCACGAGTTAGAAGCTGAAGAAGATCATCAGTTATCAGAGATATTGAAGTCTAGGAAAAACATCTTTGATGATCATCAACTTGATACTAGTTTGTTACGAACAGGCAAGAATAGGTTTGTCAAAATATTCCTCACGATCGAAGACATATTACTATGTTAGAATTTGACATTCACTGATTCTGATGTCCCTTTGGGATTTGGCTTGATACAACAGATTGAACGAAAACTCGATCATGGATGACAAATCACATCTGACAGACGAAGTTCGAGCCAAGATCAAAGCTAGAACAGAAGCAATCTCATCCGATGAAGACGAAGAAGAAGAAGAAGATGGTCAAATAGCCCCCTTACTCATCCTTGGCGACTCAGATGGAGAGGAAACAGGAGGAAAACATCAAGCTACAATCGATATCTTCTCTGATGATGACGAAGCTTTCTTGCCAACAAAAGTAGGATCAAGAGCATTGAGAGAAGGAGTCGAAGATGAATCAGATGAGGAAGAAGAAACTCCAATTCAATTGAAGAATGAAACTCCTCTACCAACTACCAATAAGAATGGAAATATCCTAAGTCATCGTGCAAATCAACCTATTTTATATAAAGCTTATTTAGAGAATCCTGAAGTGTTTAATCGTTCATCACGTGGAAGTCAAGACAGGAATAAGTTGAAGGAGAAGTTAGAAGGTGGAATTGTAGCTGATGATTTATTAGAAAGTTGGAGAATCATGTTTGAACGTAATGTGAGCCTTTCCTTGTTTATTCTTGAAAAGAAATTTGATTCTTCGATACGTGTTGATGGAATCCGATTGATTTATTAGCCTGAGAAGGAGAAGATCTTAAGTAGGTATGCGTTTAGAAGTGAAAGCCAATCTTTTCAAAATGATGGAACAACCGAAACAGAGTCTGGACCTTCTCATCAACCACAACATCAAGATCAAGGTGCAAGAAACCCTAATAGAGGCACTGGCAGTCGTGGAGGTAGAGGAGGTAGAGGAAATGATGGAAAAGGTAGGGGAGGAGGAGGAGATGGAGATGGTGGAAGAGGTAGAGGACGGGTAAGAGGTAAGAATAGTAGTAATAAATTGGCTCATGATAGGAGAGTAAGAGGGAGAGATAAGAAATTAAAACAAATGGCAGGACCTGGATGATGGTCTATATTTTTACAATGTCATGGAACTGGACAATCTTTGCGTTCAAGAATGAAGGAAATTACATATACTTACAAATGGCATTTTTTGAAAATCTTTTGAAAATCCAACTTTGAGGAATTGAGTATTTGCGACCTCCAATTACCATCTGAGGAAGTATCACAGGGGCAAAAATAGATGCTCACATAGATGTGAGCATTGATTTTTTCTTCAATGTTTGTTCAATTTTACTTCCCTTTCCTTTCCTATTTCTTTCTGCTTGTCAGCTGATTACGTCATCAACAAGCACTGAGTAGACAAAGTAAGCCTTCCTCAGGCTTTATTACTTAGCAAAGAAGTCTTATGAAGGGCTGATCCATCTGCTCAATTTATCTCAGCTGCTCAGCTGATCCTGAGCGGCACTCCCTGGTTCAGTAGGCTCCAAGGGACACCACTAATTATTAGCTCAGGGGCTGAGATGAACTGAGTATCCCCTTAGCTAATTCTCTGCGGCATCTGTTGGATGGATCACAGAGGGCCAGCCTTGCCTTAGGATTCATGGCTCAGGAACAAAGCCCATCTGCTCAGCAATTCCTCAGTGGCATGCCTGAGATCAGAATAATCTAAGGGATGACACTGCTCATTGGCTGAGGGACTACTCAGCTAGTCCTCAGTGTCATTCCTGGGATCAGAAGGATCCAAAGAATGTCCCTCATTATTAGTTGAGAGTGTGCTCAGTTCATCTCAGCTGCTCAGCTTTTCCTCAGTGGCATTCCTGGCATTGGAGGGATCCAAAGGATGTCACTTATTATTGGCTGAGGGGCTGCTCAGCTGATCTGAGTATGCAGTTGCTCATGAGCTGATTGTGAATATTCATCTGAGAGACTGAGCCCAAAGAATACTCATCCAATATTCAAATGAGCATTCTCCAGCAATGTCAAGCAAAATTTGAGCAAAACAGCCTGATTGCCTGAACACTGCTAAAGACGGGCATTGAATGATTCTGAAAGAAATCAAAGCTTTTTTGGAGACTTCAGGAAATTTTATAATGCTCACATGTATGTGAGCATTGATTTTGGCCCCTATGTATAATGTTTAGCTCCAGACAACTAAAATCCTTAAGAAACTTTACTGTTGGTATTGAGAAGTCTGAGGATTAATTTCAATGGAGTTATGTGTCAAGGTTTGTTACTGGTTTTTCAAGTAAATATGTAAGTGCAATCAAAAACAAAAACAAGTCAAGGATTCATCATAATTTTGAGTTAAGATTTGGCTCCATTGTGAATATAGAAATTTGACATAGGTCAAGTTGGACTTTGAAAATATTGTATACCTACACCATATTGTGTCATCTTACATATTTGATTAGGTTGCAAGATTTTTGCAAGGGAGTGAAAATACAAACCTAGTTCTAAATGGATCAGTTAAATCTTTTGAAAGCTGGTTAATGTGGAAAGAGGATCACAGAACTCATTGGTGGTTGATATTAATCACAGCCCACATCTACCAGGCTCAGGCCTGCAAGAGCCTACCACTGACTTCAAGAGGACTTCATGCAAAGTTCAGAAAGAATTCAAGATAACTTCTGTATGTTTTCAACAAAACTTCATCATAACTTCAGGTATATATAAGATACAGCACAGGCCACATGGAT
>KZ124259.1:12047-24578 GCA_002157025.1 Melampsora abietis-canadensis | reverse complement strand
CTTACACTCTTAGCAGCAAATTTGGACTTGAGGAGAAATCACATGTGTAATTCTTGTCAAGAGCCAATATTCAACATACATTTTAGGCAAGAGGGACAGACTTTCCTCCGGGAAAAAATCATGCACATTATGTGTCAGAGCCAGGGGCACAACTTCTCCTTTTGGACCACATGCTAATCCTTGGTGTGGAACGCGGTAGAATGGATTGAAGGAGGTGTTTACTCCGCTGCACACACACACCCATTTCTAGACCCCCTGCATTTGGGAATTGCTTTCGGGGGTCTGTTTGAGAGCCCGCAAAATACGAGCTCCGTTGCGGATGCTTTTGATGCGTGGCATGAAAAGTGAATTGGACCCTTGAAGCAAATGGAGAAAAAACCATACCGAACCGTTGAAGTTGCTCTGAGTTGGAAGTGTATGTAAGATGACGTCATGTTGTAAGTTTTGTGTGTAATACTGATCGTGTGGATTCGTGTGAGTAACGAAATTAAGTAAGTTCACTTGGAAGTTTACAAAGGCTGTGTTGAAACATGAATATGGAACATTTTCAAAGATCAATTTGAACCTTCAATCAATCGAATCGATCATCAACTTCTGAACTCCAAGAACTATCAATCCTTCTTTGATCCCTTTAACGATACCTTATCAAACATCATGTCAGAAGAGGAAACAATCTTACTCACTTTACCAAACGTGACAATCTATCAACAAGAACTCAAGAATCAAAAAGAAACTTTACTCTTAAACCAAACAACATTAAAAATAAAACTATTAGATATCCCATCAAATACTCTGATCAACATCCCAAGTACATCTAATCCACCTTCATATGCTGATTCAGCGTCATTAAAACCACCTATCATAGAGCTCAAAACTTACTTAGTCTTATCTTTTGATAATGATTTAATTGAAATTCCTTTAACAACAGATGTAGAAATCAAATTCAAATCTCCTAATTCTTATATGATTCCAATCGATCCAAATCCAAAATCTCAAGAAGAAGGAAAAAATAAACAAATCGATCTTGATTTAGATATACTTAAATCTGAACAAGAATGTTTTATTAGATTAGAATTAAATGATGGTCAACTTGATCATGATTTGATTGATACTTTTGATAATATTCTTTCAAGTTATACGAATTATTCGGGGAGAAATGATTTAAATCAAGTTGATCTGAAGCCAACCAATCAAAAAGTAAGATATTATTTCGAATCATTAGTGATCGATCCATCAATAATACTCAACAACATTTTCATTTTGTTTCTTAGGCTAGACTTGCTCTTATGGATGAAAGTACGGGTATGATCTGTGGAGAATTAGAATCCGAAATATTAGTCGAAGACCTTCCGAATTCTAAACCAGGTTCATCAGCAACCCCAACTCATATGCCACCAAAACCTTCGGCAATCTTGGTACAATCACCAGACACCGTGATAGTCTCCTTACCATCTCCAGGAACTCAATCATCTCAACAAGCGCCCCCTGTAGTCAAAATCAATTCAACTACTTCAACCAAAGGTTCAACTTTGCTAGAAGGTGCCGAGTTGATTTCACGAGGGATCGTCACAGGTGCAGACATTCTCACGCGTTTGATGAACTCGTCAAGTTCAACTTATCTTTCAAAAGCCCCACCCGCCAGCACACCTATGACGTTCTCTCCTACTGCCAAAGCAAACTCCCAACGATTGTTAAAGGTGTCAAGGACTGCTAACCAAGTTAGTGGTAAGACGATTCGATTGATCGGAGGTTTAGCTTCTAAAGTTGGAGATCAGATTGGGAAATCAACCGGAATTCAACATTTACCTGGCCAAGCACCACCTACCGGTGCTCGTGGATATGTACACAATGGAATTCGAGCGATCGGTACTGTTATAGAATCAGTGGAGTCAAGCGGCAAGAAAGTCTTATCAACAGCGTGAGTGAAGTTTGAAGGCTTTCAGATCTTATCACTCAAAACTAATGAGTGATACTGATTGGGATTTGATTTGATCAATCTAGTTCATCTTCAGCTGCTTCTGTAGTACGTCATAAGTATGGTGAAGAAGCAGGTCAGATAGCTGATGATGCCACTCAAAGCATTCAACATGTCGTTCTGGTTTATATAGATGCAACTGGAATGACAAGAAAAGCTTTGTTAAGATCAGCAGGGAAAGCTGCTGTGAGAGGTAGAATGAAAGATGGTAGGGAGGTGATTTTTGGTAATGATGAGCATGTGAACCAGTGGAATTCAATTGAGCCTAATGTAACTGATCAGAAACAAACATCGGCACCACAACTTCCTTCGAGAAAGAATTGATTGAATATTTTCGCTTCTAATTTTCTTGTTTGAGCGCTAGAATTTTTAGACTTGTAGATTAAAATGTAGATACATGTTTTCTTTTTCAAAGATCGTCTGTTGATGACACGCGATCTGACATTAACGCGTCAAAACACTGATCACCTGTTTGGGTTGGCACTTGAAGCGCTTTTGACAATGAATCACCATTCAGTCCTTTGTATATAATCTCAACACTTTGTTCATCTGACTGATGGTTGGAAATTGGATTTGATTATGGCCCTTTGTTGAACCAAAGGGAGAGAAACAAGACTATCTATCAGATCTCATTCAAAGAGATCTTGGTTTGTTTGGATGTTGCCTCTTGATGTTTCAATTCTTGATACAGACAGAACTCTTCATGATGTTGAGTTTTCAACCTACACCTTGAGAGACTTTTTGTGGGTATTGAGTGATGTATGAGTTCCAAAGGTGTTGATCTTTTTCAATCAAAGAAATTTTCTAGCTCTCATTCAGCTTCTGGAACTTCTGGTTTTACAAGACAATAGTCCAAGTTTTGTGTTGATGGAGGATTCAAGAAATACCTGTGATGATGATCAAAATAGCAAATAGTCAGTTGATGTGAATGAAGTAGAATCAGTTTTTCAAGAGAAAGATTCACTTACTGCGGAAATTGAAAGTGAATACCTGCACCACCTTCCAATAAGAATGAAACTAAGAGTACTGATAGTTGAGTTCCAACTGTTAGAGCTGCACTTAAGATCAGGATATATTTTTTATACCTTTTGGAAATAGAAACCAAAAATTCAAAATAAAAGTCAATTGAAAGGAGTCTTTCCCAAAAACAGGACCTAGATGGAAAAATATTCAAAGAAATTCTGCACAAACCATTTGGAGTAATGTTTTGAAATATAAAGTTGTGAAATGATGGCAATGAGGAATCCCATTGTCTTTCCAGAAGTAACACCTAATATTGTAAAAAATATCATCATATATTAGTGAGGTTATGTATAATCATCTTTGACTTCCAGCATTACAATTCTTTTGAAGAAAACAGAAACTTGTGAACCAACCATGACTTGCACCTCCAATTGCTGCCAGAAGTAAAGGAATATCAAATGTATGTAGATCATGCTTTGGCCAAAGTCTATGACATAAGTAAGATGGGATGGGTAATAGAAATCCTATTATGAAACTCAATGGCATCACAAACTATGAAGGCGTATTGGAAATATTCATCAGTGATATGTAGTGTGAAAGCAAAAGTCTTGGAGAACACAATTTCTCAAGCACTTAAGTTGTCACTCACATATCTTGAACCTATGGTATATAGATGTGTACCAAAAGCACCCCAACTAAAATGTTCCAATCACTGTTAGTTAGGTTTTGAATCCAGCTAAATTGGAGAGATTTGAATTCAAACAAACCTGATTGAATGAGATCCAAATTCAAGTACTCTAGAATCTGAGAATGTACCATGTCCATCTGCTAAAAGTGATGGATCTTCCTCAAGAAATTTGACAAGAATCCTAGCTACTACCCAACTTGTTAAAACTCCGACAAAGCTATAATTGTAGCAAAGTCAAGACAAGAAGTATCAGCTATAAAGGTCAAATATCTGACTATGTTCTGTGTATATATCCAAAACTAATATGATCTGTCTAACATACGTTCCAAGGAGCTTTCCTATAAATGCTATGATCTGGATGTGTGAGAAACTTAGCACCTTCCTGTTCTTGCATATGGAAATAGTACCTGAGAAAAGTTATGAGAACTTACTGGAGGTACATGCATATATTGGGCAAGCTTCATATCCTTCAAAACAGTCAAAGTGTTGTGTAATTTAAGATTTGCATCTCCCTCAAAGATTACCACAAACGCTACATACCTTCAACATACTCAGCCCTTGGAGAACAGTTGCATTCCTGTAAATCACTTCATAAGCTAGAGATTTTCGATATGAACTGCTTATATCCTGACTTACCCGTATCTTTTTAATGTGGAATATAATCCATAGTTTGTGACACAATCATCAGTATGACTCAAGGCTTGATTCTTGGAACAAAAATAGACTGACGATGTGAACCACATCAATCCAGTGACATCACCAGGGAAGCACAATCCACCAATCATTTGCATCACTGTATTCACAGAGGCGTCATAGCCCGTGTATGATGACAAGAAACCCACTGAAAAGCTTTTCATTCGAGTTGTATAAGATCAGATATCAATATGAGTTGGTATTGTGATTTTGAAAACTCAAGAACTTACATCAAAAAAGCTGAAAGAGATAGTGAAACTGCTAGGGCTAGATGTGGAATCACAGATTCGTCCCTCATTGATGCCCATAAAGCTACAAATCCAGCCGAAGCTGAGATGGCCAAAAACCCACTTAAAAAGTAGATTCGAAGAGGATGATAGTCAAAAATTCATTCACTCCGAGAAAAATATAGTTAATAACTCACAGCTTTGGAAAATCATGAAACCTTCTACAATAGGTCCTGTCTACGTCTTCAACTTCATGTGGAGCATGAGCAAGGTGAAGGATTGATCGAATTGAGCGTAAACTCGAAAGGTGATGAAGGATCACATTTGTCAAAGCTGATGATGTAGCTAATAACTCAAAGATTCCACTAAGAATCACTACATTGGGAATGAAGGGTAGTCCATACTTTGCTACCTGTTGGGGTATGGCGATACCTGAAAGACTGATTACTTTTTTGAAAGGGTATAGTTTGGCTTGATATGTGTAAAGATCACCAGATATAAATGGAAAGTTTTCTGCTGAGCCACTTGCTATACGTATTATGATGATTGAAGTCAAGGTGTTGGATTATGTTAGAGAAGTCAGAATCGGATGCGAATCTCGAAGCAAAAAGACTTACCAAACCATGAGCCTTGGTAAGCAACCCAAGAGAGGCCGATCGCGATGAGCCAACCAGCTAAATGGTGGTACTAAACGCCACATTTGATTTATTAGCGAAACTTGGTCTCGAGCAATCTTCAGACTCCTACAACGCACCAGTGCATTGAGCGGAGTATACAGTGGCCCATGGGCTCCTACAGTGACCCAGTCTAGGGATAGACTTAAAAAACCAAATCCTTCTTCCTGATGAGCACCACCGAATATGTTGGTGACTGAATGAGATTTTTGAAAAAGTAAACAAAAGATACTCATTCCCCGAAGTGCTGGAGCGATATAACACGGTAAAAATTCATCTGGTTCACGAGAGGTTTTTCAAGACAAACATCAATATCTGTATTCGGTTTTGATGAGACCCATATTTTTCAACGTACAAAACATCATTGCGATTGAAACTTTGATGAAGAATTTCATTCTCTGTTTTGAGGCGCTCGATTCTCCCGTGAAAGATTTCAGTAAAGCCACCGATGGTAGTACGGAGCTACAAGCAGTCCATTGCATAAAAAGAGTCAAGTCGATTTTGAAACATTAGCTCAAGTCAGTGCTTTCTAGCCGGATGGAAGACTTACGGGAACGAGGCTTGAGCTGGGTAGACTAAAAGAGGCTGCAGTAAGCTGTGGAATTTCAGACACCGTGAATGTTAATCCGGAACCTGTGGGAAATCCTATATGATTACAAAGGAAAGATGTCTGCCTCACCCTGCCCAGCCAAATCCAATGATTTGTGAACTGTATAGTATTGCAAGTTCTTGAAGCCATGGATGTGACTTGGAAAAAAGCATCCTCTGGGCTATAATGATCTAATATCATATTCTCGTGAGCAGTGAGCTTGAGCTAAACAAATGGCAGAGACCGTTCTTTTCTGTTACCTGCATAGCAGCCACGCTTGCACTTCCAGATGTTGCTATAATCGAAGCAAAAGTAGCCTCCCTCTTAGCAAGACCGAAGTCGTCAGGTAACGCTTCATCATCAAAAGAATTCGTCAACGACTCACACGATGGAATGGACCAGGATTCCACCATCTTGGACCTGGAATCTTCGAAAAAATGATACCAAAACCAAAACACAACATCTACAAAGTTTCAAAGCTTCTTCACTTTTGCTGTCATTCAAATCAAAAGGTATTGAAAAGCTCACTTGTAAGGCTAGAGGTTGTAATTTCATTGATGCTGGTTTAAAATAGAAAAGCTGAGTAGTTCAGGAAGAAAGTCAACTCGTAGAACTCTTGCAGCGTCATGATGATATAAAAAACACTGACTTGAGTGATTGTAGCACCCATGATCCCTAACAGGATTCCAATCAGAGTGGATCTTATTGTCATAGAACTGCTATAACCTTCTGACATCACACTCGAAGTTCGGAAATGACCAGATTCCGATGTACTAGCATCATGTTTCTCTGACTCCTCGTGCTCGTGAAAATCATCAAGAAGTGTAAAACTTCGATCTTTGGCTTCTAACTTCCTTAACTAAATCCTCATAGATTTATCAGTGTCATTCCCTAATTCTTTGATATGTGACCTTACTGAAACTTACCGTTGATTCGATCTGATTCTGATACGATTCTGTCGGTGAGTCATCTGATTTTTTGTCCTCTGGATACCTCCGAGAAGTATGGGTAGTATTAGGTAGTAACACCCTAAGCGGAGCTAAATCAAGCTACTTGTAAGTGACTAGTCAATCCGAGTAGAATTTCCAGTTTTCATCTCCTCACCTTCCGTGAATAATGAGTTTTGGTGGTGAGACGAAGCCGCGAAGGAGGAAGAACGTGCGTCCTGTGGGTCCTCATTGTTTCCTTGTGTACCCCGCCGCAAGGGCATTGGGTTATTTTCTGAATATTCTTTGGACCTTGTAGAAAGATCTTCGAAGTTGTGCTCGGAGGTGGACAGCTGATAAGAGGATGTCGCCTAGTGCGACGCTATTTTCACTTTAACACGAGTAGGATGAGACGGCGAAAGGTGGGCGTGAGTTCTATTGAATCTCAATGAAGTCTTGGCCAGGGTTGAACGATATAAGCAGATGTGATCGTCTATTTCGCTTTCGGAGACGGCAAGTTGAAGAGGGAAACCGATTTGGACGACTGAGAGCAAGAATAACATCGTCCGAAATCCGCTTGATGATACCAAGGTTCGAAAAAACCGATTCGTGAAATCACTGACGACGGAGTTCGGTTTCTAAGATTCGATTGCCAGCCCAAAGCCCATCCTAGACATCGAGAAGATTCCGAAACTCTGAAGCGATCAACTGAGCATCGTGGATGACGGATTCCAAGAACGGCGTACATACGAGCAAGTAGAGCTTTATTTTTTTTCAAATTCTGAAGTCTGGCAAAAACATCACTTTCAAGCCAATTGCATTGGTAGCGTTCAGGACTTGCTGAGCCACCAAGCCCTTCAGTAATACACACGTACACAAGCAAACCTTCAAGGCTGATCTAGATTTTCAGTCATCTGATCATAATAAGTTCAATGAAAGTGCAGGACTTCGAGTAAGATCGCTCGATTCAAAATAATCAAAACACTCAAAATTCGGAAACGGGGACACATCAAGCACAAGCAGACAAATAGCGACTCTCTATATGGTATCAAAAACTGGATGGTAAGCTACCCAATCACTTCACTATCACATTTATCTATGACGTCATTGAGCGTTTCAAAACTTCACAGTAACACAGCACCTCACAGCACTAATCACTTCTCGACCGCATAAATGGTCAAGTTAGGAAATTATGTCTGTGAGGTTGTCAGTGGAGAGGTCGTTATCCTGAGCCTAGAGGTAGCTGTAGCCTAGCAAGATCAACTTGCCGTCTATCAATCGAGATTATCGACCAAGAAATAGCTCGAATGGCTCGAATGGCGGCGGTGGAAATATTTATTCATGTGGAAAGATTGATTTTTTTTTGTAAATCTCGTCGTGGTACAAAACCCTGGTTTTGTCTTTAGATTGGTTTTGTTCCCCCGCTGATTCGAGCAATACAGAAGAATGAAACCTGTGATTGGGAGTTTTCTTAGTTTTGCTCGCTGCGGTGACGACTTTCTTCGAAAAAAGGTTGTCAACCTTTCTTGAAACGGCTGTATATATCCTTTGACTTTGAATTAAGTGAGTGAGTGGGTATCAAGTCAGAGGAACACGATATCCTTTCCTCTGATCCCAATCATCTAAAAGTTCATTGCAAGATTGCATTCTATCCTTTCTTCAATCCTGGTTCCAAAGGCGATTCAAACTTAACGATTCTGATAAGATCAGCGTTGTTAAAATCGATCATTGGTACATGTCCAAGTGTCGTGATCGAATTTA
The DNA here is from genome assembly GCA_002157025.1 of Melampsora abietis-canadensis. Classification (NCBI taxonomy): domain Eukaryota; kingdom Fungi; phylum Basidiomycota; class Pucciniomycetes; order Pucciniales; family Melampsoraceae; genus Melampsora; species Melampsora abietis-canadensis. The sequence continues at coordinate 16,082 of KZ124259.1, read as the reverse complement.
ATTCCTCATCAAGAGGTACTATCTTAAGATCTAGAGTATTACAAAGAGCGGTACTATAAGGTGATAAACGTGAGGTTGGTCGTACAAATCAAACACTATCATACGTCTTGTATGTACATAACTATGGGATAGATAGTCTAGGTAACCAAAAGACAGTGATAAAAGACATCAAGTTGAACGATAGTCCTACATATAGCCAAGTAAAACGAAAGATATCCCCACTTTTTTCACACTGATTTAATCGTGATTTTTAGTGTCTAGCTTTTTTTATTCATGGCTTTGCGGATACTTTTTAGTAATTGACCGTCTTCCGAGTCACCTGTCGCGTCAAAAATATCTACACCTGCTAATCCTTGAGCGATTGCATATTTTGTCTTTTCGGCTAAAGATAAACCATCATCGTAGCTGATGAGATTTCGAGTTGAAGGGTTAAATAAAAATGGCTAGAGGTGCAAACAGGAACACGATTAAAAAAGGTTCCCAAAACGCGATTTCAATCGAAGATGATTTCGAGCCAGAGTGATTACTTACAGTATGAGTACAATTGTCATAATGCCTTTCATAACCTCCAAGTCCTTTTGTTCCGTCAGTTGAAAGTTTTCCCGTTTGAGATAGTTCTTTGAATAGCCATTGTCCTCCAGCTTTAGTTATATTCCCACAGACATCTTTCACTCCTCCAGCGTCAGCTGTCTTACCAGAAGGAGGAACAGTAGGACTGGAGGGTTGATACAATGTACTAGTCACATCCGACTTCCCAGAAAAGTCGGTAGGGGCCAGTTTGTTCGAAAGCGTTGTATAGCCGTAGCCATAAGCTGGCAAGCCAAGGATAATCTTCTTTGCAGGAGTTCCGGTAGAGGTCCATTGTTTGATAGCTTGGGAAACAGAGTATCGGGAGCTGGGTTCAGAGCAAGTGTCAAAGAGTGGAGCGTTAGGGCCAGCTACTTTGGAGAATGAGGGACCATAAAGATCGTATGCCTAGGTGGTCAAAATGTATCAAGCAGATTAGTTCAAGATATTGATCGAAAAATCATAGAAAGCTAAACTGACCATTATCGTAAGGAAATCCAATTCACGAGAAAAAGCGCTGGTGTCGTTGAGATAATGGGTTCCATCAGAGGACATGAAACCGTGTACCGAAACAGCAGCCGAAAGTCGAGAGCGAGAACCAAGTTTTGATCGTAGGACTTTGAGAAAAGATAGAAAATTTTGACTGTCATCTTTGTTGAGCAGATTACATCCTAAACCTTGAACGTTTGGATATTCCCAATCTACAAGGATGCGGCAACCAGTTATTCATCAGCATCACGGGAGTGATAGAAAGATAGAAATTGATTGAAAGATAATTCACCCAAGTCAATCCCATCGAAACCATACTTCTTGACTGTTCGCAAAATGGAATCGGCGAAATCCGTTCGGTTTTGCTCACTGCCAACTAACGCACTGAAAAAACGGCTTCCTGTCCAGCCTCCCACAGTCTTAACACGATAAATCAAAAGTCAGTATCAATCAAATCGAGAAAAGAACCACTCGAAAACTCACGAGTGAGGTTGAAACGTTGTGTGATTTTGCAGCTGAGATAACCTCTTTCATGTTGGCTTCAGTATCTATCTTCAAGTCATCTTTCGCGGTATCACCCGGAACCGCAACGAAGTAATGCAAATGATCATATCTCTTCCAGGGAATTTTCTCTACCGGTAAGAATTCGGCATTGTAGCCAGGATAGTAAACTGAGATGATCGATCGATTTGAAGATTTAACGACGTTATGATGTTTGCGGGCTCGGCAAGTAGCGCCTAAAGCACCTTTTAAGTCGAGACTGATAAGTAAAAGCAGAGCGAACAAGAGTTGCATTTTAAAAAAGAAAGGGCTGATGATAACTATTGGTATATTGATAATCTAAAGTCTAACAGGGATGAAAGGATAGCCTTGTCTGGCAAGACGTGAACGAATATAAAAAAGGTGATAAGTTGCTTCAGGGAGGGTCACTCAGAATTCTTTTTGTTGGATGGAATAGTCAGGGAAATTAATCAAAGCAAGAGCTGTGAACTGGGAGCGGTTGAACGCACTCATCTGAACGCACTCATCACAGGAGTGAGGTTTTTATATAAAAGGCAATTGCTAAGGACATTGAGGCCATTGTTTGTGCTGAACTATGAAAGCTGATCGCTTGCGCAGGTCACCATCTCATTGTTCGACATCCCCCTTAGTGTCGAGCATATTGATATGTATAGGGAGTTTCCCTTGTAGCCTATTCACCACCCCCAACCAATCAACACCCTTTGTTCACAAAAAGTCCTGTTTTTGGTGGGTAATGCTTGGTATTCATCTGAATAAACAGCCGTTGCCGAGCGCAGTTTAGTCGGTTTAATTAAACCAAGCACGATCAAGTACGCCCGATGAGTAAACACATGCCCAAACAAATCGTTGGCCCTTGTGTATGTATCACGCATAAGCTGACTATACCTCACCTGAACTTTGAATCGAACTAGATGATATCGTGAATTCATGCGTGCCGAACCCAAACGAGTCTTGTGGGTATGAATCCCACGTATGCAGCGCTACATACACCAGTCGTTTCCCGATGTCAAAATCCTACGCCCGCCAATCCTGAGAAGCAAGCGCATACACCCCACATATGGGTGTTAAGCTGGCATCAGCAATATATTGACCTCACTGAGCCTCACTGCTTGAGCTGGCTATCTACAGCTATGAATTTTGATCCTGGGTCATACAAGTTCCACCTATTATGCAGCGAATAGCTGGGTACCGGACTGTTTATCCGCTCTAGCAAACCAATCTTTTTAGAGAAGTGAAGCATTCTTGGATTTCTATGCATGTACCACGATTGAGTTCGAGTGAAGATATCCACATCGGTGATTTCATCAAAGTCTCACTGATTATTTGACTCTTTACAAGTGTGCACAAAAGCTACAAAATTACTAATACTACTGAAAATCTCATAAGACTCGAAAGATATGGGCAGTTGACCTTGAAATTTAAAGAACAGTGGTGGCAGTGGCTCGAAGGCATGAACACTTGAAGATGACCCCAAAAGTAGAAATCCGACACCGTCTTCGTCGGTCCTCGGATTACCCGAGAACAGCGAAATACTCGTGGTACATGATTCCAGGCTGCCAGCTGTTCCACCCTAACAGAATCGTTTTCTTTCGGTCGGTGATCTGAATGGTTGTCTGCCGGATCAACTGAATCCTAAGTTTATCCAAGTCTCCATCAAGCGCCGGCGCCCTCTGGAGCCCGCGGAAGGCACTCCCGGTGGTTGGCTTGCTGTTAAGCTGAGCTGAAATCGGAGGTCAAGGATGTATCGTACAACATACACAATCGATCCAATTCTTGATTACCCCCTCTGCGAGGGCGTAAGCTGATTCATACCCATGGAAATTTGTCAACTCAACTCACCTTCTCCGCGCGCAACGAAAACTCAAAATAGCCGGTTCGGTGGGCGACTGAAATCAGAAGGCGCATTTTCGACAACCACCTTGATATTCGTTGTCTCATTCGAACTCCTTCTTTCCTCTCTCAGTTACTCTTCCCACTTACATATGTACATACATACTCTTCCAAGTCTGTGCCATTCATCACCAGCATGTCAGCCTTTTGGTTCTCTAATTCGATTATCCAACATAAGGGTCGTATTTTCATTATGTTCCTCTTGTAGGCTTGTTTTCATGAATGTCCTGGTAAGGTTTTAGGTAATTGAGTGCGACCAAGACATGAAGGTGCCTTCGTTTTTTGCTTGCCTCATGAGTTTTTCGATTTCATTTAGCATAATCACCTATAGAGCTAATCCTTGCAGGAAGTTCACTTGAACATCGATGTACTTTTGGTGAGGCGTGTATAAAAAGAGGTGTTTGGTTTGATGGGCTTAACCTCTCTTAGCCTCAACAAATGATGTTTACATCGGGGAGCTTGCTCTCAACATAATTTGGACGCAACATCATAACTTGTGAATTTCACTGTACTGGGTGAACAAGATGCTATGAGAAGTGAATTGAGTACAAAAGTAAGAAAGAAAAG
>KZ124258.1:4571-16890 GCA_002157025.1 Melampsora abietis-canadensis | reverse complement strand
AAGGGGATTGCAGCCAAAGAATACGGAAAGACTGACGCGATGATTCGGGATATTGTACGGCAGAAGATGACAGCGCCCAGCTTCCAAGGCATCTCCGAGAACGATATGACCATGTCTGTCCGAAGACTCTTCATTGAAAAAATCTCAGTATTGTACCCTGAGGTTGAAGAAAGACTCCGGGACCTGAAAAAAGCTGAATCCATTTATCAACAAGCGTATACCGAAACCTATCAAGCTGCTCGTCAGATAAGCAATTCTGAATCGCTCGAACCACAAGCGCTCGCACAGCTCACCGATAAGCAATATGTGGAAAAGGCGGCATTATATGATACAGAAGCATATCAAAGATATACTCAATGGACTGGTGCTGAACAGCGATTAGATGATATTTTATATGGCCGAGATTTAGCAGAGGTATTGAAGAGCAAGGTTGGGACAGATACGCTGGAGAAGGAGACCAAGATTCTAGCAGATCAATTGGAAAACAAATTGAAAGCTACCGGACAACCAATCAATGAGAAAAGGATCAATGCAGCCGCTCGAAGTGAGTCTATCAAAAAACAAGCACTCCTTCATCCAGATTTGCGGGAATACGCTTCTCGGATCAAGAGTTTAGAAAAACAAATTATTACAGCCAAGAACGCTGCTATCAAAAGTGCTGATCAAACTTACAAAAGTCATCAGCTTTTGAAATCCTCAGGTAAGAAAACGCGACCCAATTCCATCGAACAGATTTTATAATTGAAGCTAACTCAATTCTTTCTCGAACCTAAACTCAAACTCATAAAGCCTTGAGGCATAAAGGTTGGTTTTCTAGGAACTTTTTTTTCAAAAAGATTGGTAATTAGCTATTCGAAATTGTAGTTCATGGACCAAAGAACAACAAGGTGATTTTAATGGTGAAGTGATTTGCCAGTAGACCAATTCACATGAAGGTAATCTGCCAAGAAAGACATATCAGGTTACAAAACCTCGGCTGCTTTGAGCAAAAAATGAACCCTTGTGCGCCACCTTGCACGCTAAACTGCGGTCCCATAAACTTTCATTTCCTCCTCACTCAGAATAATTCCATAGAGGCTGGACCTTCTCAAAGGGAGTATCGTATGTAGTGGTTGGAATTAGATTATCGAAAATTTGAGATATCTTTCAAGCTCTGAGGATTTTGACGGAGCGGAAGATTGAGAATTTTGAGAGCCCAGATTTTGGCATTGCCATTGGTCTCACCCAATGAAATCATCTTTGTAAGTTGTCGATTGGAGATACTCTTTACACGAGTCTCTCTACCCACGGGTCTAGTCTTAGAGGGTCACCACGCGGTTCAAAGGAGACTCATTACCCGGAATAGTGACGTCATCTCACCTTGTTGACCTATAAGCTTAACCAGTCTTCTTTCTCAAAATCCACATTTCAGAGTCCACAACCTTGACTTTTCAGGAAACTCAGCTGAAAACCAATCTAATCATCTTCAAAGTATCTCTAAATACTCAACGAACAATATACAACGATGACTCGATTGATTCGTGTTACTTTGAATGGTACATTAATAGCCGAATCAAATGAAACAAAATCAGTCGAAGGAAACTATTAGTAAGTCATACTTCCCATTCCCCAAACCCCTCTTTGATGTACGCCTTTTTGAAATGTTTTCTTTCTTTCTTGATGTTGGTCTTTTTCTTTGCAAAAGTTTTCCACCTGATTCGATTATAAAAGAGCATTATGTTTCATCTCATACAACCAGTCAATGTTCATGGAAAGGCAAAGCGAGTTATTATACAATCTGTGGTGAAAAGGATGTAGCTTGGTTTTATCCAGACCCATTAGTAAGTCAACTTTGGCCTTTTCATCTTAAATCTAATCTTTCATCAAAGAAATCTTACCAAGACCGATCGATTGATTTCTGATTATTTTCGTTTTACCATTCATTAAACCCATAAGGAAAAAGCCAAAGATTTAAAGGACTATGTGGCATTCTATAAGGGTAAAGTTGAGATTGAAGAAACTGCAGCCACTAGTTGATCTTTGGTAACAGTCATCATCTTGTATCATAATCATTAGGAGAACGGATGTGAGGAGTCCTGTTGTTTTTCTGACCCAAGGTATTATTGGAGCAATGTATTCATTTGTTGTATTCTAATCGAATCCATTCTCTCAATGAACGGATATCCGTTGTGAAAAGTCCCTCAGAAATCTCTATCACAAGTCGGGATGCATCCTGAATTGTGTTATTTTGAGAGTAATCTTCTGAAGGAAATTGTGCACACGGTTTGGATTCCTTCAAGCAAGAAATAACAGAAAATACATGGCATGTGAAATCGATCGTATTCATCAATGCCTCTGAACCAAATTGATCCTACATTGACAGATGTTCTGCTGTACATCTCCATCTCGTAAAGCTCATCAAGTCACAGCATGATGTAACAGAATATCAGATTTTATTTCAAGTTATAGTGATTGGAATATCGTTTGTTTCATCCTCTTCTCCACCCTCACAAGTAATTTCACCGGTATTGATCCACCGAGATGTATAACCCACTACAAAAAGAAGTTTGAATGATCAGTCAAAAACGTCAAAACTAGCAGAGCAGACCACTTACTCTTCCATATCCGTACTTTCCCATCCGAACCACTTGTACTCAAAACAGTCCCTGTTACATTCCATTCACATTTCCCAACCCCTCCTCCACCACTGTTTTCGCCACCATTTCCTACTTCCTTCAAAGGTTTCTTAACCACATGGTCTTCTAATTCAGTATCAAGTTCAACTTGCCAATGCATACTAGATTGGTTACTTTGCATTGAATTAAGACTGGGCGGTTTCAATTTCCAAATCCTTGCTCTTCCATCTCGATGACCAGCTGCAATCAAATGATAATCTCTTGCACATGTAGGTGACCAAGCTAAACTTGAAATCGGGGCTGGTTTTGAAAACTGATGACTGGGTTGGGTTTGAAAATTGGAAGTTGATTCGGTACCAGTGGATTTCACAGCTGAGGTTTGAGGACTTAGGTTGGCAAAGTTTTCCCATTGTGAATGTGAGGTGAGTTTGATCACTCGGATTAATCCTGAAGGGCCAGCGGAGACAGCTAGAATATCGCCCCAATAAGTCTCAGGGCACCATGTCAAAGACCAGCCACCGGATGATTCGTTTGGAGTGGCAGTTTGGGTTGCTGGGTGATGATTCGGAGACGATGTTAGTGAAGATAAGGTAGGTGTAGGAGTAGCACGAAGGCCAGAGAGAGGACTGGTGAGGGTATTGGATGAAAAGCCATGTTTTTGATTGCTTGCAGAGGGATCGAATCCTCTGACAGAGGTAAAAGCTGGATGTTGAGTGAAAGGACCGCCACCCACGCCAGGGCCAGATGGTGCGATTGAATTCAAATGGTTGACTGAACTACATAGAGTAGGAGGTAATACTGAGAGATCAAGATCGATGATCATATTCCAACTATCAGAGGTGATCGAATTGGACTCAAGACACTCATAAAGACGTAGATGATGATCTGTTGCGATAGAAGCGAGTTTTAGGCTAGTTTCGGATGGACTGAAGGCCAGATCTCGAACATGACCATATGAATCAGCCAAGATTGCTTGTTGACGCCATTGTGTGATAGGTTCTGATGAAGGTTCGGTACTTGATTTAGCCTTGGATGATGGACCAGCAGAGCCTTTTGGATTTGATGATCGATCATGTTGAAATGAACTTGAAGTGTGTCTACGAGTTTCTGAATAAGATATCAATGAATGCAATCAATAAGATGAAGGTAGATAGGAAATGTAGATGTATGTAAACCAATCTCAAAGAAATACGAACGTTCTTCCCAAATCCTAATCGTTCCATCCGTACCAGAACTAGCCAATAATTCTTCATGAGGAGGTTCAGACCAAACCACTTTTAAAACAGGACCTTCATGTGATGTCCAAGATTGTAAATTGGGTGATGATGATTTTTCTCTTTTCAGTTGATGATTTGAATCTTCTTCATCATGTAGATCTTGTGGCCAATTTCCAGTTTCAGGATCAGATGAAAGTACATAAAGATGATGATCTAATGAAGAAACTGCTATTCTTGTACCATGATAATTGAAGTTGAATGATGAGATTAAATCTGTGTTTGGGATTGGAAGGAAATGAGTTTGTGCCATTTGATGAGTCTTTTAAAGTTAAACTGATTTCTTCTCTCCCAAATTCAGATACGCGACTTGAAAGTCGAAATACTACATTTTATCAAAACAATGTTCAGAAATATATTGTTTTATAAACCACAGTTTCAACTACAATGTGTTCTGTGAAACTTACACTTATGATGATCGATGCTGCGTATCAAGTAATTGATTTGTCAAATCATGAATTCCAATCAATCAATCCTACCAGTCTTATCAAACACGGTCTTCAAGGTATACAATCTTAGGGATTCATACGTGCTTGTGTTGAAATAACTTCCTGACCGTTTCGTCTTTGTCATACCTCAGGATGACATCTTTCGTGGTAAAGTCTTGTTTTGCACAGGTGGTGGAACTGGGATTTGTAAGAAAATGGTAGAAGCAGTCATGAGACGTATGTTGAACCAATCACTAAATCATCCTCATCATCTTCATCATGATTACTTAATGACTGATACATCAATTCACTTTTTTAACAGACGGGGCATCTGCCTTCATCTTTGGAAGACGTAAAGAAGTACTAGAAAAGACTTGCCAAGAATTGACCAATTTAACCCAGCAAAAATGTTCATTCCTATCAGGAGACGTACGAAAATTAGAATCACTTCAATCTGCAGTTGAAAGTTGTTTGAAAGAATTTGGTAGAATCGATTTTGTCATTGCTGGAGCTGCTGGAAACTTTTTGTCTCCAATCGATCAACTTAGTGTGAATGCTTTTAAATCTGTTATTGAAATCGATTTGGTTAGTCTTTTCTTTTTTATTCAGAATTGAGGCGTGGATTAGATTGCTCAAGATTGGATATGCCATTCATTTTTAGCTTGGGACTTGTAAGTCCCAACGTGAACTTCTTATACTGTGTTCCAGACTGATTAATGATAGCTTGTTCCCATGACTTGAAGATCACACAATGAAGGCCGCCCTACCTTATGTCAAAAAGACAGGCGGAAGTTTCATAAGCGTCTCAGCAACTTTACATTACGTCGGTAAGTTCAAATCCCACAGAACAGTCTATCTTCTTTATGAAACTTAGATGCCATAGACTTAGAAATTCCTGGAATCAAAATGTAAACATATGTAGGCACTCCTTTACAAGCCCATGTCTCCGCAGCCAAAGCTGGTGTAGACGCTTTATCACAGGCAATAGCTGTCGAGTTCGGTCCTTTTGGAATTCGATCTAACGTCATCGCACCAGGTATGTCAATCTCCCAAAAAGTTCCCTTTGGTAGAAAGCAAGGATGTCGTATATGTTGACTGGATGGGACCGACTCACATTGAGCTGCTTAACAGGTCCGATTGCAGATACTGAAGGTTTCTCGCGGCTCTCAACTTCTGAAACCAGGAAAACGATGGCTCAAGGAATTCCTTTGCAGCGCTTTGGTAGCCGAGGTGAATCATCACTTCCCATATATTCAAGACAAAAGATTCAATTCTTTTACTGAAACGCTACCTCTTCACTTGGCAATCTAGATGATATTGGAAACGCAGCCGTTTTCTTATTCTCACCAGCAGCTTCTTTCATAACAGGAACTATCATAGGTCAGTATCATAGATCTTGATTTCAACCTTGTAGAGGAAGAAGACCAGATAACTGACGTGGTCTATTTCTTTTCAAAGTGGTTGATGGTGGTGAAAATCATTTAAGATCAACTACTTCACTTGCTTCAAATTATCCTAAAATCTTTTTACAAAATGATGGAAAAGATTTCTCAAAACTTGTCAACAAATTATAAGCTTATGATGTATCATAGTGAGTCATCTCTTTCGTGGCAAGAAGAGTTTTGATATGCTTGGTCATTGTGATTTCTTTAACTTGCTAAACGTTTTCATCCCTTCTTAGAGTTGCAAGATTGGGACGATTGATCAGGCGTCACTGGTGAGAAGGATTAAATCTATTTTGGATACCTGATCGCCAAGAATCTATGTTAGAGCCTTTGCTTGAATCAAGGAATGGTAGTTTATGCCTTAGCCTTCTTGTGCTCGACCCTAAAACATGCAGCCATTAGATGTGTTAATGTATCTCATTTTGTATGTCGCTCATTTCAGTTGTTGTAATGCTTCATGTACACATATTGATTTTGTATGAAGCCAGATCTGAGTCAACATTGTTGCCCTGCGAAAGCCAAATCTCCTTGGAGCTCAATGAAATGTTTTCTAACTTTGTGAATATGTATCCAGAGCTCTTGGAATTTGAGGGCAGTGAGAAAAAGTCTTGGACTGAACAGCCCGTGAGCACCAACCCGAGAAGTCGAAAGTCAATAGCCCGAGATACGAGACCCGCGAGGCCCCGACCCGGCTCACATCGAGTATAAGAATGTGATGCTTATATGGAGTGAGACTGAATGATCGAGTTTCAAATCTGACAACGTGGAAATCAAGCAACACCTTCATCATCAGACTCAACTCCAGCCTCTTCAGAGGACAACCACAAAATAAGAAACAACTTTATCACAAACCAATCTCCACTTAACCACAATAAATCTATCAGAATGGCAGCATCAAAACGAAAAGGGAAATCATCACTTCCACCTTCCTCACCATCTAAAGCTTCTGAGATCAAACCTGAATCGGATTCAGATGTTGATGAATCTGTCGAATTCGAACCAGAGGACGGTTTGTGACTGTTCATATGTCTTTACTTGAAGTCTTTCGATTATGAGTTATGATCTGACGCTATCTTTGTTGTGTTTATTATTTTCAGCCGTTCCTGTAAAGGTTAACAATGGATCTATCACGGAATTGAAAAACGCACTTGACGATGGTACCAAGGTAGATCTTTTCCTCGAACTACGAATGATAAACTCAATTCTGACCTGAACGTTTTGTTTCGTGGTGGTTTTAGTTACACTTGACCAAGAACCATAACTTCATTCAAGATCATAGTCATGATGATCTAAAGCTCACTTTAGGATGGGTGAGTAGTGTGTTAGCTGGTGCTCTTAGTTTTGCTGGATGGCATTATGGATGGGAAAAGACTCAGGGGTATACGCTCTATGTGGTTGTGGTGTAAGTTTTTGTTAACTTCTTGCAACATACCTTCTCTCAATCACAGACTCTGAATCGAGTGATAACATACACTAATTATGTGCGGTTCTTTTCTCCTTGATTAGTTACTGGATCATGTCGACTATTGCATTGGTGCATGCATCATTTGTTCAAAAACAAATCATCTATGTTGGAACACGAGCCACCACAAATGATAAAGTGAGCTCTCCATACCCTCCAAAACCATTTCCGAGACCCTGAACTGAATGTTTTCCTTTTCCTTTTGAACAGTCAGCTTTTGAACGGATTACGATTTCGACTGAATCCACAAGTTATGATCCGATTTATAAACTCAGTCTGGAGTATGAAATACCCAAAAAGAATGGAATTAAGAAATATCAAAATGATTTCAAACCTCATTATACAGATTTCTTTGATATTGATGGTACTTTTATTGAATCGATTTGGAACTCTTATCTTGACGGGATTTTAAAAACTGCTGTGTCAAAAGCCAACTAAATCCAAAAAAATCTTATCTCAATCTTTGTTTTCATTCATCCATTTTTTTTCTCTCCCTCTCTTTAAGCATATGTTTAGAAACTCAACAAGATTGATAGCGCTTAGATGGTTCTAGGGTAAACTGATTTGCTTGGTATTTTATCTTTTGGTTACATCTTCGTTTCTCATATTTGAAAATCAAGCTTTTTTTTGTAACTTTGCAACCACATCTCTTCCTCTTTACATGGTCAATCTTTTGCATAAGTTGATCAGTGTATATCTCAGCTTTATCAGTGTCAAAGAAAAGTACTTGGGGTTTGTTAATGAATAGATTGTTCATACTTTGTTGCCTGATGCTCTTAAAAATCCTAGTTGATAGGCTATAACTAAAGAAAATGCAAGTTGTGTGGCTTTGATGCTTGGTCACCCATTCAACTACTTCCTTTACCTTGTTTGATAGATCTTACTCTGATTTTCACTTATCCATTAGCCAATTGATTCTATGTAGTTTGAAAAGATTGAAAGGTGATGTATGGGAAAGTGTCAAATGTAAAGTGTGATTGAAAGATCCATGAGAGTGTGTTGTGGAGATGAAATGTTTTGAGTGAGATGAAAAGACAAGTGGATGGATGATCTGATTGATTTGTTTGGTTTAAGGTTGAAATTTAAGTACATATCTGACTTGAAGCCTTGAAGCGTGATTTTGATTTTTGGTTTCAAACTTGTTTACTGACTCAAACTCACTCAACTGGACTCACTCTGACTCATGAACCACTTGACTTGAAGAACGTCATTCATCACCATCAAAATCACAATCAAAGGAAATCAAGAAAATCAGAGAAAATCAAAGGAAATCAAGTCAACAAGAAGATGCCAATCTCACCATCACCTTCAAGTCCATTACCATATATTAACGGTCGATCAAATAGTAGTACTGGTTATGCAACTCCTCAATCTGCTTCACCTGGTCCTTCATCTACTATCTTTTCTTCTTTACTTAGTCCTGATCCTCCTGATGCAGTGATCGAGAAACATAGGTTATCAACTGGAAGAAGAACTTTTGGTTTCTTAAGACCTTTAGCCGCTCATTTCTCTCCTTATCCAATGGCTTTACCTTTTACTCATCGTCGTTTGATGTTTCCACTGCCTAATTTCCTCTATCCTCATTCAAGTTCAACTTTATTAATCCCTCCCAACTATCGATCTAATCACCCTCGACATCCTTCTCATCAAAGACGATCCTCTGATAAACGATCTTATAAACTTACTCTCATCTATGGATTCATTCTACTCACTGTCATCCTATTGGCATTCAGTAAAATTCGATCAGCGATCAGACGAACTACGAGACATATTCCTTTACCTTTTCAAGACCCTTCTACTCTGGTTCTTACTGAAGATGAGATTCGTAGAATATGGGAATGGGAAATCAGTAATGGTCATTATCCTTCCTCGAGAAGAACTCCCACTCTCGTAGGACTTCATCAGATTCCTAATCCTAGTTTACCTCGCAAACCACCGGAAAACCCTACACCTGTATCCGATTCTTCTGAATTCTTATCAAGCTTTGAAGATGACGTTCTTACTCCTCCTATACGATCTTTACAACAAAATCAATTACGGGCTCCTCTATCATTCTTAGACGATGTCGTTCCAGTCGGACCTAGGCGATCCTATTTGAACATCTCGACTCCACAACCGTTTCATCCCAATCGATCATCAAAATCACCAGCACCTGTACCTTATCCTCCACGCCCCATCTCCAATGCTATCATGGATCTTGACGTCATCATGGATTACTGTGACTTTTCGACGAATCAATACGTTCGAGATTGTTTGGAGATCCTTCGAATGGGTGGAGGTCTGGATTTAGAAAAACGGGTGAGACGAGGTGATACTCGAAGATGGAGACACATTTACCATGAGCAAAATGATGATGGAACGGTTCGGAAGATCAACCCTTCTCCTCCATCGGATACTGAACCAGCAACACACACGATCGATGAAGAATCTGGAGAGCAACTCATCAAAGATCCTTCTTATCGTCCGGTCGATATCTTACAAATGCTCAAATCAGATTCCTATCATTCAAAGCTGAAAAACCTTCAAGACAAAATGCATTCGGCCGATTCACGTCGTCGTGCGACTGCTAAACATCCATCTCATCCGACCTCTGATCCTACTTGTGATTCAGATTATCCTAAAATTTTCCACATCTTTTGGGCTGGACCGTTCACCGATAAACCGTATTTGGCACTCTCCTCATTCCTCTACACTCAGAACCTTGGTTTACATCTTCCATTAGCTCCTAAAAAAAAGAATGCCAAATTGACACCAGCAGAAGAGGAAGCCTATGCTCGTCGATCCGAGTTTTTGGCTACTACTTGTAGACCTCAGATGTGGGTTTGGATCAATCCAGGTCCAGCTGCATCGATTCCGAATCCGAACGCAAGACGAGAGATGTTTGATAATTTGAAGCAAAACCCATGGAGTGCACCCTTTCTCCACGATCGATTCCGTGAAGTGATCAAGTTCAAGATGTGGAATACTACCGAGCAACTTGACGGTGTCCCAGAGGTCAGGGATCATTGGCGTGAACTCCCTTTGTTCAATAGCGGAGGTGTCAAATACGGATCTGCACCAGTCGCGCCTACGCCGAGTGAAAAGTCTCGGTCTGGTCATGACGATAAGGCACATGGCCCTAGTGGAAAGGAGACTGTTAAAATTGGAATAGTGGTGCCGGAAGAAAAGGCTAAACTGGTTGATAAAGACGGAGATGGGCATGGTGAAGCCCCAGATGTGGTTGAAGAAGAACTAGGTAGATTTGGAAACCACACTCGAGGTGAAGCAGCTGTAGCAGAAGATATGACAGTCACGGAACCTTCACCGGTGGTTGAAGGGGAAGAGAAGCCTGTTAGCGACTCAGCTACTGCTCCCGTGGCTCCAGCGCCTAAAAAGTCAGAAGATGAGCTCTTTGAGCGAGTTGGTTCAACATCCTCCAAAGGTTATGACCGTCTCTCGGTAGTATTATCAGATATGGCTCGATTTGTCTTGTGTCATCGATTTGGTGGGATTTATCTTGATGCGGATACGATCTTATTACGGGACTGGGAAGAGCTCTGGGGCTGGAGAGGTCAATTTGCTTACCGATGGAGTCGACATGAGAAGTATAACACTGCTGTGCTCCGATTGCATCGACATTCCGCCATCGGTAGTTTCTTATTCAAGACTGCCCTTGCTAATGGATTGGATTTTCATCCAATGACGATCTCTAGGTCAGTCTTACAATGTATTTTTATCATGATCGACCTAAAAAACTAAATGGCGTGTTTCAATTCTGACAGATATACCAAAGACGCTTCACTTGATGGATTATTGTTACGTGTGCCAGATGCACTCTTTGATTCAGCGTGGTTGAATACGGAATACTATCAAAGAGATCGACCTGCCTTCCCTTACTTCAAACGATTTGAAGATTTCTTTGATCCTCCTAAAGAGACAGATGCTGGACCAGCTGCGATTGGATTTGATGGCTTCTTTAGAGGAGCTTTTAGTTATCATTTTCACAATTTCTGGTGGTAAGTTACTTGATTTTTCTTGATATCTTCCTCTTTGATGAACATGCAACAAGTTAGAATGAACCTGACATCTCTTTTTCAGGATCCCATTTGACACCTCACGTAATTGGCCAGACCTGGGACCACGTTTTGCAAAAGGTGAAAAAGAAGCCAGAGTGAAATTATTAGCAGCAAAGATGTCAACAGTGAAATATCAACAACAACAACATCAAAGAAAGCAACAAAGTGAATCGAGTTCTAATCAGGATGGCAGTAGTAGTAATAGCTGGAGTAGTAATTTAGGATCAGATGCACGTAGACCGATGAATTACAAAACACGTGAAGAGATTGAAGAAGAGTTGATGAGGACTCTGAAATTAGATGAGGATGATGCGGCAGATGATGAAAGAGATTTAGGTTGGGCTACTGTTTTGAAAAGGACATTTGAGGCTTATTTAAGATGTGAACGTCCGAATATGTATGGTGAATGGCTAGTAAGTTTTGATTTCTTACCTTTTTTCACTTCTTTTTTCCTTGAGTATAGCTTGGGTTTGACTGATTTTGGGTTGTTTGTTGACTTTTTGAACAACCTAGGATTGGGCTGATCAACATACATAGGAACTACGAAAACTCGACTACTTTTTTGAAAATTTCTTCCCTCCTTTTTTTCTTCAACATCATCTTTTTTACAACATATATAACTTCAATGAACTTTTTTTATTTGAAACACATATATATGAACACATTTTCAATAAACTGAAACTAACCGAATCTCTCTAGCGCAAAAAAACTACTCTCTTCATTGACTATCTCTCTCTATCTCTCTTTTGTTTCATTTTCCTTTTTCATATTTCTTCTTTTTTTGTTGATTCTTTTGATCTTTGGGGTTCTTTTTTTGATGGTTTGAGACGAAGAAAATAATCACACAGAAAAAGAAAGATATAGATTAGAATGTTTTTATGACTTTTTTTGGTCTACTTAATATTGTGAATGGAATTTGTTTTATCATTTGAACATCAGTTTAATTGGATGATCTGAGGTAAGGTTTGTTTTTGTGTGCAAATGTGTTTGGTTTTTTGTTATCGTTGAATGAAGAGATGATCAAATGAAGATGAATTATT
>KZ124256.1:0-12798 GCA_002157025.1 Melampsora abietis-canadensis | reverse complement strand
CAGAGAATTAGCTAAGGGGATACTCAGTTCAGCTCAGCCCCTGAGCTAATCATTAGTGGCTTCCCTTTCAGCCTCCTGCACCGGGGAATGCTGCTCAGGAACAGCTGAGCATCTGAGATAAATTGAGTAGATGAATCAGCCCTTCCTCAGACTTCTTTTCTATGGAATAAAGCCTGAGGAAGGTTTACTTTGTCTTCTCAGTGCTTTTTGATCACGTAATCAGCTGACAAGCAGAAAAAAATAGGAAATAAATGGGGAAGAATTAGGAAGCAATTGGGAAGAAAACTTGATGAAACATTCAAGCTAGTTATGCTCACCTCTATGTGAGCATCTATTTTTGCCCTTGTGACTTTCCCTAAGTAGAAATCAAACCAGGTTAGCAACCTATATCAACTCCAGGCTAGTGACCTACATACAAGCACTCTAGGTTGGTGACCTCCAGAACAACCCCAATTTGGTGAATGTAGAACAACCAGACTAGTGGACTCAATCATTCTTTAATCTTTTGATACACAAGATTAAAGGAAGGACTTGGATCCACCCTTCACCCCTTTCCCTTCTCCTTTCTTTTATTCTTAATTGTTGTAATTACAATACCTAATTGCAATATAATAAATAATATCTATTACAAAAATATAACCTACACCACCCATTAGTGACCAAAGAGTACTCCCAAAGAGCACCCTACCCTCACAGTCTCAATACAAATGAGTAGAACACAAATGGCTGAGTCTGGTATGTCCAGATTTGGTCCTTACAATGAGTGGTTTATAAAGTAAGACATGAGATAGGATGGATTGGATAAGATCTGTTCAAATAAGGAAACAAGGAGAGAAACAATGAGGAACAAAAGTATTTAAAAGTAGAGAAAAGCGCTGGAAAGGGCATACAAAGAGAACAAAGGGGAATATACAAAAATGGGGAATCACACTTTTCAAATTTTTCAAAAGTTGGACTTTTGAACAGTTGGCTGCAAGGGTCAATTTGGCATTCAACGTGTCTTGTCCACAGTGGACCATTGATTTTTATGCTTTCATCTTTTTAAAAACATACTTCAACCTTGCTTGAAGCAATTTGAATAGCCAGGTCATCACTTCCAGAAAACACCTTTTATTCAGCGCAATTGATACAATTCAAGACAGTTCAAGTTTGATTGATTCTGCATTGACAATTTCATGATATACGTTAACAATTGAGGTTTTTCAAATTTGCATACATGTTTCAAAAACTTGTGATTGATCCTGTTTTATGAGATCAAACGCTGTGGTTCCTTCCACGGCGGGTCTGGGTAGGGAAATATTGTCTCTAGAGTCACATTGGTGGGCAACAACATGTCAGCTTTCCTTAACATTCTATGTATGGGGCTTGGGAGTCGGCGTGGTGTGTGATACAGTTCGGTGTCTAGTTTCAACATGCTTCGAGTGTGCTATCCGAGGTATTGTAGATCCGGGTGGTCTCGGAGCAGAGGTGCTGCAATACAACGGTCACCATGAGTGTAAACTCATAGCTCTGTCTGGTGAATTCAAGACTTACAACTAGGGAGACTGGAAAGGCTCAACTTATCTAATTTGACCACTTAGTGGTGGTTGGGACTCAACGAGTCGAGAGGCGCGTGTTAGTCTCGATATAAAGAGCTAGATCCTGCAAGTTTCTCTGGGGTATCCCTAACAGTCTGCTGTCAGAGGACATCAAGGTGTCTACAGGATAGGGAGGACTTGAAGCCGCCAGGGGAAACAAGTGCCTACAAAATCGCACATCTATCAATATGCTGATATTCTAGATTATCCAACCCAACCCCGCAGTAAGTATCCCATTATTTCTATGTGAACCCTCTCAAGACTAAGTGACAATAACCAAAAAACAATAACAGTGACAGCAAGGTAAAAGGAAACTTGATCATAGATACTATATATATAGGAATAATTGAGATTGAAACAGGTGAGATCAGAATATCAAAGGATAAGGATGCTAGTAGGGTCAGAAATCATCAAAAGCAAACATAGATCATCCAAGCTCTGGTGATCAAAATTGTCATGATGTTGAAAAAAAATTGCCGGTGATAAGAAATAGACCCACATACACAACCACATTCACGCTCACTCAAGTACACGCGCACAATTGTCTATCCGAAAAAAATGGTACCATAAACTCCACCACCACAAAAACCTAAGGAAATTCAATAAGAATGACGATACGACATGCAAGAAACAGTTCTTAAGCTGGAAGTGTAGCTGGAAGGAGCAAAGTACGTGCACGTTCCGAAGCTTCATCTAAAAGTTTTTCAGCTTCCTCAGTAGCCTATTGAAACCAAGAAAAACAGAATAAGCCAAAGTCTTCACTTCCCAAAATTCGAATGTATGAAAACCAAAAACTTACCAATTTGATCTGCACTTCGAACTTCCCACGAACTTTTCCAAAGGATAGATTGTCCTGATTATGTAATTCAAGTTCAGATTCCCATCGTGTAATATGATCTTTACTATGTTCAAGACTCTCATGATCCGCTTTCCAAGTAGTAACAAGTCCACGAACACCTTTGAGTTTTCGAACCACATCTGTTTGAGTTTGTCGACTGATTTGAGTGTGTTCGTTGATGATATTCAGTGAGTTGATTAAACTGGTGGTTACTAGCTTGAGTTGGTTCAAGTGGTTCATCGGAGTAGTTTGCGGACCAGCATCCCCACTCTTCACCTGACCTAGAAGGTCGAGTGATTCTTCTGACGCAAGTCTGAGATTTTGAGCACTAGCGCGATGAGCCAATGGCGTGATTTGACCGTCTCCGGAAACATGCTCGTCTTCGAGTGTTTCTATTTCATTTTCCGGTTGATTTTGATCAGTGCTTGAATAATCTTCATTGAACTCTCCCGTTTTCTTTCCAACGATGTAAGTCCGAAAGTCAATATCCTGAAGGATCATAGGTAGTGAGTCCACTTCGGCCAGCGCTCTTCGATCTGTATGTGATAGTGCTACTTCGATTTCCTTCAGTTCTCGGATTTGTGCTTCTCGATCTCGCACGCTCTCAGTCATCGTACGAACAATTTCAGAAATCAATTTCTCAACGGCGGGTTGTCGATCAGATGTTGTATCCTTCGCGTTTGTAGGTGGAGCGAGTCCCGTAGGTGGTGGATTGTAATCAGTGTTGGACTGTTTCAGGATGGTCAAGAAATGAGCCGTTGAGACCAGACCAGCTTCCAAGACAACTCTTGCTCTCTCCTCAGAATCTGAACTATCTGACTCATAAGAATCTCCTTCATCAAAGTTTTCGGGGTTCGCTTCGTCTGCGAACTCATCGGCCATTTGGAACGACAAAGATTTGTGAGGACTGGGTGATGTGAGGATAGTGGAGCGTGAAGACTTTTGAGTGTGTCTGGTGGGCGTCAGCTGTCCTTCAACGTTCAGAACCGACTTGTCAGGTGACGAGTCTAATCCTTTGCCATCGTGCCAACCAGGTGAAGCATTGACCCAGCCACTTGAGCGAGTGGCGTGAGACTCCATGGACGCCTTTCGTCGTCTGTGATCGTTCATAGACCCAACCTCTTCTCTGTCATCTGCCTCTTCTCGCATAGTGTAGTCCCCCATCTCCTCTTCATCCTCTTCCTCTTCGTCATATCCGATTTCTTCCTCTTCGTCGTCATCATCACCAAGACCGAGTGAGTCAAGGATGCTGGATTGGTCATTCTCCGTTGGGTCCATGGCAGCAGCAAGTTCGAAGGCGAGCGATTGACGACTTGCGCCTCCGGTGGATATGCTGGAATGACTATCGGCAAAACTAAGTGAGCTAACACTTCCATGAGTTCCCTTTGGTTTTCGTCGTACCGATGATGTACCATATCCTTCGCTTTCGTCGTAAAGAGTTTGTTCCAAGTGAGCTCGCGAGGACCGACTGCTGATTGATTTAGGTCCACTAAGGACAGAGAGATTACTACCAGATCGTAATTGCTCACGGCTCTCTGGTCGAGAAAGTCGTTGAGAGTTGTGTGAAGTATGGCTTGTCATTCTGGATTGCTTAATCCTTTCTCGAAGTTCATTCTGATCATCCTCGAGCTGTGATTCATCATTGCAGTGATTTTGTTCCAGGTGAGTAGGATCGGACATGTTCAGATGACTTTTTGTTACGCTTCAATGATAGTGAGTAAATCGAAGTTGGACGTTTGGGAATGTTTTAAAGAAAAGTATGAAGTTTGATGAAAGGGAAGGGTGCTCTCGGGAAGGGTGGTGACTCGTGTGATAGTTTAGTGATAATGAACGAATCAGCACACAAAAGAAAACCTTGACGTGACTCTTGAACTCAGACTGTATTGTTCTCGTCAGTCCACGCACAAAATCGGGGTCGGGCTCAGCAAAATATCCGGTAAGCTGTAGCACAAGTCCCGGTTGAACAAACCGGGCTTCACTAACTCATTTCGAATTTTCTGAAATGAGCCACTTCCTGTCATAGAATACTTCTGATCCTGCCCATCTTTCTATCAAAACTCATCTCCGTTTCACAACCATCGAGGACCGAATAGAGGAAATAAGCATCATGGACGCTCTTTATCTCACCAGACAACATGAAACAGGCATTGAGGCTCATTGCACTCCGGAACTCATATGCAGACTCCATGAAGTTGCAAAGTGTATCCCCCAGTTAAAGAAGACTGGCGACAACTTCCACATATGGGAAACACAGCTAAAGATTATGATTCGAAATCTCACTGTTTCATCTGATTACCTCCAACACGAGCTACACAAGCACGATCCAAAATTAAACCAAGCGGTCTTCAACTTGATCGCCTGGTCAATTGACGCGGAACTCCTCCAGGACTGTGACATTGATGGGTCTGCTGGAGACGCCTTTCAAGTCTTGGCAAGCCGATTCAATTCAAAACCTTCGACTCTATCTATCATCAATCGTGCCGATTTTTCAGAAGAAATATTGGACAACATCGTTAACATGGTTTACCATTAATCTGCTGAAGAGCATAATTCTATCAAGGAAAGAAAATCAGAGCGTGTACTTTACACCCCGAAGACGAAGAAAAGTATGAGACTTCACGTATACCTGAATCATTACGGTCCTCCAGTTCTCAATACCATCCAAAACCTTGCGCTGGTCAATCAAAAGTTTCACAGGCTGTGTCTTCCTAAGCTATGGCAGGTATGACTGTTTTCTTTCACTAAGATCAAAAGTTGAGTGCGCTGATCAATATTTGTTTGATCTATCAGAAAGTAGCATTTCCAACTTCGCTGGCTGCTGCTATGTCACTCTGGACGGATGATTTACTCCCGAAACACGGAAACTTGGTAAAGTCTGCTCAATTTCAACTGGAAGATCTAAGTATTCATCAGAGTCTTCCTCAGCTTCCAGAAACCGAAAGGAGTCTTTTTGATAACGCAATGCCGGCCAGTAGCAATTACAGATTCCGAATTGGCCTGTTGAATACTGCGAAGATCTTCAAAGTCTGCCCCTCTATAGAGTCAGTATCGATGTCTCTTCCGCCAAGTGGACAGATATCTGAATGGGTCTCTGGTCTTGCAGTTCGCTTGAGAAGTTCATCTCAGCTTCTGCCGCAACTCAAACATTTAAAATTAAAGGACCATAGATACAAAGGTCTTTCAGGCGACTTTATAATTGATATCATCCAAGATCTACCATCTCTCATTTCATTGGAACTATCCAGCTTTAAATTTCTTCAAAAAGAAGCTGTCGAAGACTCCTTAGGATGGAATCTAGCCCAGCTCAAGAAGCTTCGCAAACTTAGTCTTGAGTGCATCAGTTGCGAAGATCAAACGTGGACCTTGACTTCTTGGCTCGAATCGGTCACACACCTTGAACTTAGATGCTGTAAGAATATGACACCTGACATGGCACATCAATTACTCAGCGGTAGAGCTCGCTTTCTTACTAGACTCCAAATCGAGCTCGACGAATTCGGAGACAAAACGGATGTGAATGTTCGATTTGATCTTCCGACTCTTAAAACCCTGCGTGTAGATCATTATGAAATCATCAATCTCCTGGTGAGCTTTAAAGACTGTAAAAATCTAGAAGTCCTTGAATATCATGGTGATATGTATGATGATCAATGGAACTCGCTGAAGAATCTCTTAGCTCGACGTACTTGGCCTAAGCTCATGATTCTGGATCTTCGTTACTCAAGCCTTTATGATGAAAATGGAGGATGGTTAGGCCAGGAGGCAGTGGAAAAATTATTCAAACCGTTCAACATCCACGTCTTAATGAAAAAGAATTAAACACAAATCTATTTGGCTGGAACCGTGAGTCTTTGTCGAGAAATGTGATGAGCTGGAATTCCATGATCTTGATTGTTTTACTTTTTAAGCAAAATTGATTTCATGTTCAAGATCTTTCGATTGTTCAAGATGGTCAGTCGCATTGAGTGCTCAATTAATATATTAGTTTTTCCTGATATCATCTTTAGCTTTCACGAGTCATGATAAATTAACTTTTTCTAGTACTTTCGAAGTAAGCACTACAGCAAGTCCTCAGATGTTATAGTTTCCCTGTCGCTTCGGCTAACTCGAATCTCTAAACGATTTGATATAATTTGTTCAATATAAATACTCAATTTCCTTTCAAAGTCGTACAACATATACATCTTCCTTCGTAACCGATCCATAACATTCAATATCACTTTTATAACTTGTAAATCTCACCATGTACATAACACGATCAGTCGCGTTTCTTTTTTCGCCCCAACACCTTCATCAATCGCCCAACATGTTCTCCTTTTGCAACAAAACGAATCACGATATCTCAAAAGTGTATAAACAGGCACACCTCTGATGAGGATCTTGACCTACTAAGCTTCATACAATGATCATACAAGATTAAAAACGACCTCTAGGGTAATCATTCATATATCGTATTCCACAATCATCACTCCTCCGCCTCTCCCCAGAACCTTGATAGTCGCATCAGGTGACCACGTTTTCGTACGACGATCAAGCAGACGTAAGATTTGCAAAACAATGACTCACATCATCAGTACGTGGAAGATTTGAACAATTTTGGAGGTGCAAAATATTGAGCCTTGATTTAGTCAAGTGAAGATATTTATTCTAATATCATTCCCGAAGTGAAAACTTTAATTTAAAGAGACCATCATTTACAAATCAGCTGAAGATTGATCAGGAAGGACAAACATGACGACCAAGAATATTGGCTCGATTCTGAGAGTCATTGGAGTGCGTGCTCGCGGGAAGGGTAGTAAGTTGACTGTAAAATATGTTCATGATAAACCAATTGTGCAGCACTTCAGAACAATAAGTTGAAGCTGAACAAACCTCGACGTGATCACCTTCACGAACTCAGACGAGTCTTCGTTTTCTCTGTTTCTCGTGAATCCGGGCACATAACCGGGGTCGGGGATCGGGATCAAAAGGCTTGTAAAAAACCCGAGAATAACAATGATTCGCTTTTTAAGCAGGGTGAAGGCGAGCTCAACCTTTTTAGTCGTGCTGATGCGCTAAACTTTTTTACACTTCTGATTCCATCGCTCATTCTCGTGTTTTATCAAAACTCATCTTCTTCCCATGATCATTGAAGACTATCAACACTTGTTTGCTTCCCACGACCATTGAACACTGAATCCTGAAGATGAGCGCTGCATTCTCCAGTCCTAAAAAATCTGAGATTGCAATTGACACTTATTATAGTCCCGAGTTCATATGCCAACTTCAAGATGTTGCGAAGCGTATCCCTAAGTTGAAAAACACCGGCGACAACTTCAGTATATGGGAAAAACGGCTAAAGATTATGATAAGGAACCTCACTGGCTCATCTGACTACCTTCAACACGAGCTACACAAGTACGATCCAAAATTAAACCAATCAGTCTTCGACTTGATAATGTGGTCAATTGACGACAAACTCCTCGAACACTGTAACATGGATGGGTCTGCGGGCGACGCCTTTCAAGCCTTAGCGGAGCGATTCCAATCGAATCAATGTATCATCAATCGTGCCGACTTTCCAGAAGAGATTCTGGACAACATCGTTAACTTGGTTTACCGGCAGTCTGCCAAAGAGCACAACTCTATCACAAAAAGGAAATCCGAACGTGTATCCCACATCCCGAGGATAAAGAGAGCTTTTATGAGAGTTAATGTATACCTCGGTCACGGTGGTACTCCAGTTCTCAATTCCATTCAAAACCTTGCGGTGGTCAATCGAAAGTTTCATAGGCTGTGCCTTCCTAAGTTATGGCAGGTAGGATTGTGTTCTTCTTCGCATGTATTCCATGTTGATGAACACCAGAAGTTGGGTGCGCTGATTTATGTTTGTCAAATCTATCAGAAAGTCGCATTTCCCACTTCGTTGCCTGCTCCTATGTCACTTTGGACGGGCGATTTACTCTTGAAACATGGAAAATTAGTGAAGTCGGCCCAATTTGCTTTGGAAGATGTAAATGTCTATAAGGATGCTCATGAGGATGGCCATCGGTTTTCACAAACCGACAGGAGTCATTGTGATAACACCTCATCAGTTAATGGTAGCAATCCCAGATTTGGAATTGGATTGTTGAGCATTATGAAGATCTTCAAAGTATGCCCATCTCTAGAGTCGGTATCGGTATCTTTCCCACCAAGTGGACCTCAATCTGAGTCGCTATCCACTCTCGCAGTCCGCTTGAAAAGTGCATTCAAGCTTCTCCCTCAACTTCAACATTTGAACTTAGACAACGTGGGAGATGTAGGTCGCTCAGGCGACTTTATAATCGATATCATCAAAAAATTACCATTGCTTACCTCGTTGCAACTATCCGAATTTAAATTCTCACAAAAAGAATCTGAAGAAGAGTCCTTGGGATGGAATATAGCCCAGCTTCAGAAGCTTCGTAAACTAGAACTTCATTACATCACGTGCGATGATCGAACGTGGACCTCAGAATCTTGGCCCAAGACGCTTACAAACCTTGAACTCGACTGTTGTGAGGGATTGACCCCTGAAATAGCGCACAAATTGCTAAGCGGCAGAACCCCCTTTCTGACTGAACTTAACCTCGAGTTTCATGAGTTAGGTGAAGAAGACGTGGAGGTTCGCTTTGATCTCCCAGCGCTGAAAACCCTCATTCTATATCTTCATGAGACCCCTGATTTACTTGTAAGTTTTGGAAACTGTAAAAGTATAGAAGTCCTCAAATATACTGGTGGCATATATGATACCCAATGGGACTCAATTAAAAACCTCATATCTCAACACACTTGGCCTAAGCTCTCGGTTTTGGATTTTCGTTACTCGACCTTTTATGAAGGCTACTCACGACCAATGACTGCGGAAGAGATGGAAGAAGAATTCAAAGCATGCAACATCAAAGTGTTGATGCAAAAGCGTTGAAAATGATCACCATATGGCTGGAACCACAAATGTGTGTCATAGAATGTGATGGGCTGCCAACTTTTATTCAAGATCCTCCTAATTATTAACAAATCACTTTGTCTTCATGATGGTCAGATGTATTATATTCTCAAGGTACATGTTTGGTTCCAACTAAGAACACTCACCATTTCAATAAGGTACAAAATTTCTATTTCTTTTGCTTATGCTCACCAAATAAAATATATCTAGTGTAAGAACTACAGTTATTGAATCATCAGATTACTTGAACATTTGCAATATACCATGTAGTGATTATCCAACCTCATATGGCCTCCCTGATTGCCTGATGCTTTCACTAAATGGAATCTTCAAACAAGCTGATATGATATGATATGATCATTATACATAGTGATATTCCCATGAATAGTCTGATGATACATCAATCTTCTTTCCTTACCAAACCATCATTTTTGATAAAGATTTCATCACTCATGAACTTCATAATTCCTTTGCACACAACCAGCCACGTTCTGTTTTCCTCTTCAAGACCTACTTCAATGACTTGACAGTTTTTGCCTGTCCGCACTCATAAAAAAACCAATTCATGTGATCTCAAAAACCGTGAAGCTATAAGGGATACCTGTCTTGAGACCTTTGACTTGATCCACTGATCATATGTATTGGTTGCTTTATGCAATAACACCAAATCAACTGTTGGAGTAATTATATCCATGCATCAACAATAATATCTCCAGTTTTTCCCCTCCACCCACTGAACTTTGACACTGTCTCCTTAACACTGAGTGAGTCCATCAGGTCAGAAATTTTCTGTACAATGATCACACAATTGAAATTTTTGTAAAAAACCTGACCTGACTACAATCATTGGACTCTCAATACAATATTGAACACTTGGAAGAACAATCTTGGCTTATTGAGCAAATTATTAAGCCCTGCTTTGGTCAATTAAACAACTGAAGCCATATCATGCCATTCTTAGCATTCAGTAAATGATGTTTTTGCACATTCATGAAAAGACCACAATTCACAAATTGGCAGAAGATCAGTTCAATTTGATCCCCAATCCTCAGTAAAGAAAAATATGATGTTCCAAACGCTTGGCTGACTTTTCAGTGATCATAGGAATGAATGCTTTTGGACGCATAGTAGCTGTGTGATATCTTGGAAATGGCCTCATCATGTAGCAATTCAAAGCCATATGTTGAAGCTCAAGGAAACATTTACATGAATTGTCCATGAACTCAGACATCTTTGTTTTGTGTGTTCCTTGATCCGCGAACCGGGGTTGGGTTCAAAAGGTTTGTAAGAAAGATCCAAGCAAGTTGGAACAAGGGTTTGCCTTTCAAGCCCAACAAGCTCAACTAGTGAAGTGAGATTCCTGCTGTTGCTCCAAACTTTCTTATACTTCTGATTTCTTTGCTTGGTCTTGTGTTTTGTCAAGACTCATCTTTGGCCCACAACCATCAAAGACTGGATTGTGAAGATGAGCGTTACTTTGTCTAAAGATCATAAACCTGGGATCACAATCAAGATTTATTATAGTCCCAAAGTTCATCTGCAAACTACAAGATGTTGCAAAACGTATTCCTCAGTTGAAACAGACCAGCAAAAACTTCTGTATATGGGAAAAGCAGCTGAAGATCATGATGGGGAATCTCACTGGGTCATTGGACTACCTTCTACACAAGCTACACAAGCACGACCCAAAATTCAACCAAGCAGTCTTTGACTTGACAATGTGGTCAATTGACGACAAACTCCTCAAGCACTGTAACATTGATGGGTCTGCTGGGGATGCCTTTCAAGCCTTAGCAGGGTGATTCTGATCAAATTCTTCAGCTCAATGTATCATCAATTGTCCTGATTTTCCAGAAGAAATTTTAGACAATATTGTGAATATAGTTTACTAGCAGTCTGCTGAAGAGCATAACTCTTTCAAGCAAAGAAGATCAGAGCATCAGGCCATTACCCCAAGAAAGGCATCAGACTTTACATATACGCGGGTCACAGCGGTCCCTCTGTTCTCAATACCATTCAAAACCTTGCGGTGGTCAATCAAAAGTTCTACAGACTTTGTCTTCCTAGGTTATGGCAGGTATGATCATTGTCTTTGCATCAATTCCTCTTCAATTGATATCAAACTTGACTGAGCTTACTAAACTTTATCAAATCTACCAGAAACTCAGGTTTCCATTCTTGTTGCCTGCGCCCATGTCACTTTGGAGGGATGACCTACTCTTGAAACACGGAAACCTAGTAAAGCGGGCCAAAATTAAAATGGAAGATTTATATGTTCATCAAGCTGGTCATGAGTGCCCAGAAGCCAACAGGAGCTTTTATGATAATACATCCTCGGACATCAATGGTAGCAATTGCAGATTCGGAGTTGGACTGTTGAACATCGTGAAGATCTTGAAAGTCTGCCCTTATCTAGAGTTGGTGATAGTATATCTTCCACCAAATGGACTTGTGTCTTACTGGATTTCGGATATCACCGCTCGCTTGGAAGGTGTATCTCAGTTTCTCCCTTGACTCCAACATTTAAAATTACACAACTGCGGGTTTTGCGGTCTTTCAGGCGACTTTATAATTGATATCATCAAAAAATAATAATCACTCAATTCATTGAAATTGTATGGCTTCAGATTTGTTTGCAAAGAATCTGAAGAGGAATCTCTGGGATGGAATCTGGCACAGCTTCAGAACCTTTGCAAACTTAGTCTTCATTCATTCACATGCACAGATCAAACATGGAACTCAAAGTCTTGGGCTGAACCGCTCACGCACCTTGAACTTGATGATTGCAAGGGATTGACACCAAAAAAAGAGCACAAATTACTCAGTGGTAGAACACCCTTTCTTACTAAACTTAAGATCAAGTTCTTTAAGTTGGATGACAAAGATGTGGACTCTCGGTTTGATTTCCAGGCTCTCAAAACTCTCATTCTAAGTCTCTGTGAAACCCCTGATGTACTTGTGAGCTTTGAAAACTGTAAAAGTATAGAAATAATTGAATATCATGGTAAAATTTATGAATTTCACTGGGTCTGAATGGAGAATGACTTATCTTGACATACTTGGCCTAAGCTCTTGGTTTTGGATCTTGGTGAATCAACCTTTCATGATGACTTTGGACGCCAGATAGGTGGAGAAGATCTTATAGAAATCAATGAACCACTGAAAACCTTCAACAGCAAAGATCCTTTGTTTGAGATCATCTCACCATGTGAAGACGTTACTTTGTTGTTCCAATTACCAGATATGTTTTACTCTCATGGAAGATCATCTCTTCAAATAATATTATCCACAAATTCAATTGGTTATGGTGAAGCCTCAAGTGTGCGCATGAAAGTCAAGCACTTTATGCTTAACAATCTGATATTGTGAGAATAAAACTCCGGTGTAGAACTCCTACGCTGTGGAGCATAGGCAGAGCCTTGAGGGGAAGAAACAAC
>KZ124255.1:1912-16042 GCA_002157025.1 Melampsora abietis-canadensis | reverse complement strand
ATGGAGGTGTAGTAGCCTTCGGCGGTGCATACTAAGTGGGAGGAACTTACTTTTGTGCTCCTGTTTCTCGCAAAACCTCTCCTGCCTCTCCTTTTCCTTCGTCCCGCCAATACTTTTTCAATTTCAAAATGTGGAAGACTGGGTGGGTGTTATCGCCGCTGGCCAACTTGAGTTCGAAATTGCGGCCATCATTGAGACATTGGATTACTTTGTACGGCCCATCATACCGAGGTCGCAGCTTGCTGGTTGGTCTACCTGGTCCGCCAACGATTTGTTGCCTGTCTTTGCTGTCCACCAGTACCCAGTCACCTTCAAGTAAGTGCTCCCCCGGTTTTCTTCGATTGTTATAATGTACATCCTGCTCAATCCTGCTTGTCCACAAATTGTCTCTGTATTCCGCCCACATTGATTGACGTTTAGCTAGCCAGGCATTGACTTCCGGGATAGGGCTGTCAAGACTTGATGATGCGAAAAGTTTTGGTGTTCTACTGTAGACGAATTCGAACGGTGAGACGCCAGTAGCAACATTCACGGCCGAGTTAATGGCGAATTCCACAGCCGGTAAGCTCTCGAACCATTTACCGTGGCGACTTGCAACTAATTGTCTTAAAACTTGGACGATTGTTTTGTTCGACTTCTCGCTTCGGCCGTCACTTTGAGGATGGTACGCTGTTGTGAGATTGACTTTGATGTTTAACAGACGATTCAGCTCCTGCCAGAAGTTAGAGGTCCAAATTTTATCCCGGTCTCCTATCATACTGCGTGGTGCTCCAAAGATTGAAAGCCATGATCCGAACACGCGCTGGGCCGTCTTCTCTGCGCTGTCTGTTTGGCAAGTTGGTATCGCATGAACAAACCCGGTTAGCCGACAAGTGATTGAGAGGATCATGTCGTAGCCGCGTGTTTTTGGAAAGGGACCAATGAAATCCAAAGCAATGTCTTCCATAGGTTTTGATGGAACATCCGTTGACTGCAGTCTACCGGATGGTAGCGTTGTTCTACCTTTAGTGCGTTGACATTTATCACATTGCGCAACAAATCTCTTGACATCTCCTGATTGATTGGGCCAAAAGAATTTGCTACGCAGTTGAGCTAGGGTCTTCAGAGTACCTAAATGTCCGAGAGCGTCGTGAGTCTGCTTGATGAACTGTCGTCAAAGGTTCTTGATGTTGGGGATTACTAAACGATTATCAATAAACATCAGTCCATCCCGCACCTCTGTCCCTTGTCTAAGTGGTAAGGTCGACGCCAAGCGTGAACAAAATGTGTTGAGTTCATATCCGTTGATGATTTCAGCTTTTGTGTTGACGTCTAGAGTACTAGAGACTTTGCATGACACCAAATCTTCTATTCTTGAGAGTGCGTCGGCAATTGTGTTGTCTTTGCCTTTCAGGTATTTGAAGTCAAGGTTAAATTGGGATAACGTCTCTAGCCAGCGGGCTTGCCTTTGACTCAGGTTTTGTTGCATCAGTAGGTGCGTGAGTGAGTGATGGTCAGTCATGATGTTGATCTTCAGTCCCAACAGCAGTAATTTCCACTTTTGGAGAGCGTTAACAACTGCCAGTAGCTCTTGTTCATGCACTGGGTAGTTGCGTTCGGCAGGTGTCATCGTTCGACTTTCGTACGCGATGGGGGAAGATTTATCCCACTCCGCACCCTGGAACAGTGCCGCTCCAAGCCCATGACCGCTAGCGTCTGTGCACAGCCAAACCGGTTCCTCCGAATCGTAGTCAAGCGTCTTCAAGACAGGGAGAGTCGTCATGATGCGCTTTATGTTTTCAAAAGCGTCATCCTCCGCCTTTCCCCATCTGAAACTTTCATTTGCTTGTTTGGTGCTTGTCAATGGCAAAAGCGTTCCTACATAGTGAGATAGTCCATCAACAAATTTCTTCAAAAACTGAACCGTACCAAGGAATCGTAGAAGTTGTTTTTGTGAGCTTGGAGTCTTCCATCGAGAGATTTTCTCCACCTTGGCTTCGTCAGGACAGATCCCTTCGGCGCTGATTTTGTGTCCTAGGAAGTTGATTTTTTGTCGGAAGAGTTTGCTTTTTGATGGGGAGCAGTAGAGTCTTGCTGACCGCAGCCGTTCCAGGACTTGACGCACGTGATCTTCGTGTTCCTCTAGAGAGTTTGAAAAAACTACAATGTCGTCAATGTATACAACACAGACTGTGCCAATCAAATCACCCAGAGCTTCTTCAACTCGACCTTGATGTGTTGCCGGGCCATTTGTAAGTCCCATCGGCATCACTGTCCATTCATATAGTCCAAAGGGCGTCTTAACAGCAGTTGGTGGAATATCTTCTTCTCTCATCTTAGTCTGGAAAAATGAATTTGTTTGATCAATGATAGAAAATACTTTGCCGGTTCCCACCAATCGCACTGCTTCATCCACGTTTGGTAGCGGGGAGCGGTCCTTCACGGTGTATTTGTTCAAGGTCCGGTAATTGCAGACCCAACGTGGCAATGCGGTTGGATCCTTCTTTGGTATGATCATTGATGGTGATGCATACTGGCTTGTTGATCTCCTGATTTGTCCTGCCGCAAGGTGTTGATTGATAAGCTTCTTCCACAAAGCCAAGTACTTGGCTGGATAGGCGTATTGTTTCTCATTGATCACTACATCCGGATCAGTCAACACAATCTTGTGACGCACTCTGGATGACTCATTTTGCCCTTCAGGCGCAATGAAGTCATCCTCCTCCTCGTTTTCAACTGCAGGCAACTCATCAGGGAAGAGATCATTAAACTCCTTAAGAACTTTTTCTTCTCTATCTGACAATTCTCTTGAGTCTTTCACATATTCTAAATTATCAATGACACAAGCTATCAATGCACGGCTTTCCTTGTCACTCATTATTTTCATTGCAGTATCTTCTTTCAATATAGTCTTTGTTGGTACATGCGTGACAGTCCGATCGTGGAGAGAAACATCAAGATGAAAATTTTGAAGAAAAGGGGTACCTAAGATAACATCAAATTTGTCCCCCAACGGTGCCAACTTGAAAAATGTAGAACCAAAACAAAGCGTCGGATCATGAGCTGCCACGTTTGCAAAACAGAATTCTTTAATAAAGAATGATTTACTGTCACCATCATCAATCGCTAGGCGCGCTTCAATCGGAGCCACGAGTGGTCGTCGTGGAATTCGTGCCTGCTTGTTCAGACGGTCTGACATTAGATTTGTTTCTGCTGCCGAATCAATCAACGCGCGGACAATGAGACCATTAATTTTCATTTTTAAGATAATTGATTTAGTCCGCTGAGAAGGGAAATTGTCGCACCTTTCTTCTTCTTTCTCTTGAGCCAAGTGTGCAACTAGGATCCCATCAGCTTCTTCATAGCGTGCGATTTCTTGTTGGAAGAGGTCTGGGTGCTCGGAAGTGCCTCCTTGATTTTGAACGCTTGCGACTAAGGTGGCTGCTGGTGATGGTCGTCCTGCCGGCTTTACCGTTGGTGCTCCGGATGTTCCAGCTGGCTTGACTGGTGCAGTGGCGTTTGGGCGAACCCACGGATTAATTCCGCCGTCTTGACGAGGTCGTGGGCGAGGTCCTGCGTTGAAGCTCTCCGGCACCGTCACAAACGGTCCCTTAGCTGGGCCCCGACACTGGCTATTGCCACATTTTGTACGGCAATACCCACACAACCCAAGGTGTCGCATGTACGAATGGTAATGCCAGGCTGAATCAGCGCGCTGTTCTGGGGTTCTTGTGTCTGCGACTGAGGCGTTTGTTGCGTGAGTAGGACGAGTTGAAGGCTGGTGGTTGTCTTCAGTGATGTTTTGGCGGGCTCAACCTTTTGGTACAAGGTTGCTAGAGACGAGAAGGTCCCAGATGTTGTTTGCGGCCGATATGAAAGGTAAGAATTTAAACACCGGTACCTCGAGTAGAGCGCAATCTTTAACCCATTGTTGAAAAACGTCTGGCGCCCCCCAAACAACGTATTCAGCCAAGTTACGAGGGGTAAGCGACGTCTGAACTTGTACGATATTGTACAGATCACGTGCACGTCCCACGTAGGTCTTGAAGTCTTCATTACTATTCATTTTTAGCTGTCGAATTGCTTTTTCAGTGTCTGCTTGCCAGCCCGTGGGTAGAGTCTCCACAGCTAGTTTGTTGATGATTTCATTCCATGTCAACTCCTTCAAATCTGCGAGCGAATTTACGAACCAGGAATCCGCTCGTGGTTCAATGAGTACTGATCCTAAAATGATCAATCGTTGACCGTTGTCCGTGAGATTTTTGAGAGTGAAATACTGCTCGATTAGTCGTCTCCAATTGAATAGCGCCGCTGGATTCTCGGTAGGTCCTATGAATTTTGGGACTTCGGAGATTTTGATATCACTGGCTAAGACTATTTTTACACGTTCGTCCGACTTAGTTTCAGGTTGAGTTAATCCCACTTCCGAAAGCCAATTGTGTACGTCGTCCAAAGGCGTCAAAGGTGCTGGTAGATGCGTTTGCGACAGAGGAGGAGGTCGTGGTTTGGAGTGTGAAGCAGGTGGGACAATTGCTGGCTGATTTTGATCGCTTGCGAACATTCCAGCTCGCGGACCCGCAGGAGTGGGGGTGGCCGCGTTGTTACCCAAGCGATGTGCGACAAACGGGTTGCTCGATCCTCCACTATTGCCAGTTACCGGGGATCGGGTGTTCATGATCTGAGATAAAGTGGCTTCCAACGCTTCAATTTGACATCGATCAGCCATAGCGGCTTCAGCTTGCGCTCCGTAAGTTGCGTTTGCCTTCTCCAATTGACTCATCCGCTCGTGAAGTGCCTCAATGATTTCATCTTTTGAGGGCCGTTGCTCACCCTCCTTGCCTTTGACTGTCGCAGCACCCGAAGAGCCACCTTGTGAATCCGGCATCGGGGAATAAATGAAGCTACCGGGAACAAGGGGAGTGGCTGATAGGTCGGTGTTGAAAAACTCTTGAACTATCTTGACGTCAGGTGTGAGTGTTGTTTCGTGGTCTGACAAGGAATGAGAAGAAGAGGGGAAGATGGTTTTAATGGTTCTGTCTGGTGTTGAAGAGTCGCCCTCTTCTAGTTTCCAATTGTAGCGTGGAGGCGGTGGAGCAGGAGGAGATTCAACTAGTTCAATATATTTTCTTCAGCGTAAGAGGTTGTCCGGGTTGATACAAAAGTTCTCAGGTAAGTTGAAGGGCATAAGGTTCAGGCTTTGTCGAGTGTCGAAATTGTTGGATTGTCAAGGTGTCGAAGAACAGGATATTCAAGAATAGAGAAAGACAAGTAGTAGTTAAAAAAAGTGTAAGGTTCTCAATAAGGGAACCTTCACTAGGAGCACGGCAGAGTTCTCACGGTGGTTCACAACCACTGAAAACTAATTAGAACTCGGTTATGTTTACCAATTTCACTAGACTAGCTAGCTAGCTCCAGTCAGGGTTCGTGAGGAAGAACCAACAGTCAGAACAATCAAAAACAAAAGAAAAAGAGAAATAAAGAAACTATGAATCAATATCTTACCTAGCTCCAGTCAGGGTTTGTGAGGAAGAAGAGAACCCTGCGTGGAGCCAGGTGACTAAGCTAAACCAACTAATGTAACCTATGTAAACCCATGCTGCCTACTTGTAACTATCCTTACACAAGGAAATCACAGCAATTGTGAATTCTAAGACACTTGAGGAGGGGGCACCGTCTGAGCTTCCACTTCCCACAGATTTGGTCCGGGAACATTGGCGGCAATGGTTTGATTTGTCCTGCCCATGGTGATCATGGGAAGGAGTGTGTTGAGTTGCTTGATCTGGAGTTGGGGTCTTGTTGTTGGTAGTTTTGTTAGTTGTTGTGTTGTTGGGAGGATCCTGCGTGTTGGTTTGATTGCTAGTTTGGGTTTTGGTTCTTGATTGCTGCCAGCTCAGGATGGTCAAAGTCAGCGTAGGACATGTAAGCTCTGTTGTGGAATCTGGTTTGTAACCCCTTATCATACCAACAAACTCTTGACCAGTCACCCCATGTCTTGTATGTGTATTCGGACTGTTTGAGGTGGTCAAAATACTTCTTGAAGGATTCTTCTGCCCCCGGGAATGCCATCTGTAGGGCTGAGTTGCATGCTTCAGTAACCTTCCTCCATTCTCCCACTGACTTGAACTTCCGTTTTGATTGTTTTGATCTGGATTTGAGTTTCTTGGAGTTGGGGTTGAATTTGATTTCTTTGCTTTTGTCAGAGTCTTCCAAAGAGATTTCCTGTAACAACTTCTCCATGTCAATAAATCTAAATTGTAGCAGATCTTTGATGAACACGTTAGGAAAATTGTTTGGCTTATCTGCCAATCTTTCGGACAATCTGACTGAGTTTGAAATGCCCGCCTCTCTTTATGTGTTGATTGCTTGGTAGATGATCTGGCGGTCTTTTGATATTGGCGCTGAGGTGTGTTGTTTCCTCTTCTCAAAAGGTAGTGGTGGTCTTTCACTGAGCCAAAGTAAGTATCTTCTGAGTCCAAGTTGTTGGAATCATCTTTGTCAGTGTCATCTTCTCTTTCTCTCCTGTTCCTTTTTCTGCGTCTAATACCTCTCCTTTGTTTTTGGCCCTCGGCCCCAGGTCTATTTTGAATGTCTTGAACCAGGAACTCTGGGACTTGGTTGAATTGCCCGGGAAAGGCTAGTCGAGGTGGGAACTGGCCTTGTTGAGCTGGTAGCTGGCCCTGTCGAAGTGGGAGAAGTGGTTGTTGTTGGAAGACTTGCCCTTGATGGAGATGACCTGGATGTTGTTGGCCCCCAATTTGGTTGACCTGATTGAATTGGTTGAATTGTTGGGGCCCCTGAGGTTGTGGTTGATTGTCTTCAGGGGGAGGGACAATCCAAGGCATGGTATCCCTGAAGTGTAGGTGCACCGGCGCCGGGTCTCCCCCAATGAGGTAGACTGGGTGTCTGTTTGCTTGGTTGTCTGCAATTGTGTTGCGTGCCAGTACTGAGAAGTGTACGTGAAACCAGGGGTCTTCGTACGGAATGATCCTACTAAACTCCTCTCTGAGCTTCCACATGGAAAATCTTGCACTACCCCCAGCCGCGATATATTCGTTGTACAGGTTGACAATCCTGTTCGAAATGTGTTGGTCATGATTAACCACATTTTGATCAGCCATGTGACAAAAAAATATTTGGCCAAAAAAGGTGTTGGATAGGAAAAGGGACTAGGAAGAGAGGAATTGGCCTTGGAGGAGAATGGTAGGTTGGAGAGAGTTTTGAGGAGGTAAACACTTGGATGAGGCGTTTTGGGGACTGTCGGGATTTGGGAACCGACTCATTCTCAATTGCTGATTCTTTCTTCGTTGTTTTGGGGAGGATTACCCCATCGAGTCTAGAAGTGTTGAAAGCCGTGTCTGGATGGGCCTTGTGAAAAGACTCGCGCTGGGAGAAAGGTTATTAAGGACTACGATGCAGTAATCATCGTGCCGATTATTTTTTGTCAGAAATGCGGTTATATTCCACCATGTTAATAGCAAGCTACCAACCCACGATTTCTTTCCACTCGTTTAGGTCCTGAAATCGAAGCTAGATATATGTTTTGCCGCTGATTGTCTGACTTGCAAGCGGGGAGTTTTGTGTGGCGCTGTGCATCTTTGGATGCACTGGGGGATCCTTGGATGCACCAGAGGATCTTTGGATGCACCAGGAGATCCATTGATCTTTTGGTGCATCCGAGGGTCTACTCGTGTATCCATTCAGACAACGTTCCTGTTGTTTAATTTCTTGCCTCTCTTCCTCTGACTCATCCTTATACCCGTCTTTCTTTCTTGTAGCTCATAGATGTGATTAATGTATAATCCAAGCGCTCCGTATTGAGCTTTCATTATACTTGTTCGGGAAGTAGCTTCCCTCTCATTATACATTTCTTGAGCTGCAATACCAATTGCTACGTTTATTACACAGCGCAGGCATGGACCGACGCGCACTCCTTGCGTGCCTCATACCTGCGCTACTAATGAAACTGCTCAGTCATTCACATTCTTCAAGGAAAAACAGTGAGATTACTGTAGATCCCCAAACAAATGATCGAATGGCAGCTCCTCGGACAGCGCTTCTTCGAAGTTTCTCACCGAGGTTTTTTTTGCACCAAAGAATAACTCGGATCAAAACCTAGCAAAGATTCTGTCCGAGGTTTTGTGTTCGATGTAAAATCCGAGGAATATGCTGGTGGTGCTATAAGTGTCCGCCGAAGCCACTCTGTGACAAGTTGACAACGCGAGGAACCTTGTGCTAGGTGATGCAAGCTACATAAACCTTGTGGCGATCACGTCTTTGACATGTCATACCCGCAACGCACATATATGTTCGTTGGGTCATTTGCTTGGTCGTGCGTAGCGAGCCATTACAGTGTCCTGGGATGCACTGTCATGTGCACCACTCAAGCAAAAAAAACAAAAAATAAATAAACTCAACCTCGTATTGGAGATGACCGGATCGTGATGATCTCAAATACGAGGTTGGGAAATCAATAAACGTTGGGAGTAGACGTTGCGACTTCTTGAAAGTGGCAAATTTTGCACTGACTGTATCTAACCGAGGATCTCGGTTGTGGACCAGGATCGATCGAGAGTCGAGACAAGATGTTCGGTTGACGAAGGCTCTGTGTCAAGGAAAAGGAGACCAGAGTTCCGGACTAAGGAAGGCGGTTTGACTCGACTTCGTTACTCTGGATTAGTTGCAATGTGGTGTCAGTGATCTGCAACGATACCATCCGATGCTCAAAATTCATCGTAATGTAATGCCGAAGCTGGTTGGTTGGTTGGTTGGTTGTACCACTGCTGGGCGGCGGGATGAATCTTCATTTGGAATCCGACCCCTGAAGCGTAAGCGGTTGTGACCTACCAGTGCCACCGTCCCATCACACGAGCCAGTGATCAGTCTGCTTGCCGATCGCTATTTTTGTCCTCTTAGTTTTCTACATTTCGCATCATGATGTTGGAACGTTCCGTCTACTCGCTAAAAAGTTGCCTTACGAGTAAAAGCTCAATGTCCTGTATGAAGCTTCATGAAGGAGTGCGTGTGTACAGGGCTGGACTTCATTGAATCCATCTGGCTCCCAGTACTCTTAATGAGCCTGTCCTGGTGCTATTTTATCAGTCTAATCCAATTTGCCAAACCCTTTTCATCGTACTTCAGGTCCATCTGCCCTAGTCACCTACCCTATTTCATTATCTATGTGACTGGCCATTTTATAGTCTGACACCATCAATCCAACAAAAACTCAAGCGCAGGTTCCAAAGATGCCTCCAGCACCAGGTCAAAACTCATATTCATCTCAATCTCCGGAGTCAAGACGTCAAAACAACCCTCCCAGTGATTGTGTTCGCTTACCTTACAGTAGAGAGCCTTTAGAGACACATCACACCATTTTTCCCACTCAAAAAAATTTTGATACTATGCCACCGCGCCAAGCAGCTCTTTCTGGTTTCGAATATATCAACTTTGAAGATACAGCCAAAGAGCCCGAAACCAGGGGCGAACCTGGATCCAAGGGAGCGTTTCCGAAACTGTCTGAAGGGGTTGTAACGGCACGAGACTTTACGACAATGACCCCTCCACACTCCTCTAGCACTCTCACTTACCCTGACTCTGCATGCACAGCCCACACAACATCAACACCTCATCTCAGCCCATCCCAATCTATTCACGAAAAATCTCCCGATATACCTCTCGATCAAGCCCAACGCGTTAGCCGTCTTGCAAACCGGCGTACCCAATATCACCGTATGGAAAGTACCCCTGGGATCAATCAATCGACTCGGCAAACGATCCGTTTTGCCGACGGCGATTTCATCAAACCCAACAACGCCTTTGCTCGTTCCTGGGTTTCGCTTTATGACTCGAACATCGTTATCCGATGGTTTTTCTTTATTACCCCGGTACTTGTCTTGGTATGGATACCCGGAATCATCGGTCTCACGCTTGACAAGAGTCACCTCGAGTTCAGTGCCAGTCACCTATTGTGCTTTGCCTCTTATCTTTCTAACACTCGTCTTTGCACGGCCTGACAGCATATGGGGTGTAGAACTGGTTTGGTGGTCCGCTTGGCTCTCAATTGCTTGGGGCGGGTGGTGGATCGGTCTTGCCATCGGTATCCTCACACCCAAAGTTTTCAAATATACTATTGGAGTGGTTCTCCCTCCTGGATTTGTTGACAAATGGGTTGGTTACTTGACTCCGATGAAGAAAGTTATTATGGGGGCCGTGTGGAGTTTTTTGAGTTGGTGTAAGTCTAGATCCAATGTTCACTACCTCATCTCGGCTATCCCCTAGTTTTTGACAATTATTCCCCACAGTGACTTTCAACGTGTTCATCTTGAGACACAAAATGAACAACATCACTGAAGGGGACGACCACGTCTTGCATTGGATGATTCAAGTAAGTATATGTCGACATTTCAAATCCATCTCCATGACACCAAACCGCTGAAACTGTCTTTTTAGGGGCTGTTCGGAATGTTCTTGTCGAGTCTCATTCTTGTCGCCGAGAAACTCTTGATTCAGATCATCGCCAGGTTGGTCTTGACACAATCGAGGAAACCTGCTCCCTCACAGATGAGCTAATGCGACCCGTCCTGTCCTCAGTAATTTTCACCGCCGATCATACGAAGATCGAATCCGCGAACAGAAGCAGGCTATCCGTGCCCTCGTGACATTGTACATGAATAGCCATGATATCGGGCGTTCGGATACATTGGATCGCGGTTATTTGGCTGGTGGTAGAGCTGCTGACCCCGCCAGAGTTCTTCGAAAGGCCTTGAAGGGCGTCAGACAAGTTGCCAAGTCTACTACCACTGTCTTCGGCACTGTAGCTTCTGAGGTATGTTCTTTCCTTCAACCCTTTGATTTATGGGAATCAATTTTGACATCGGGCCATCGTGAAATTGGCGAGAACAGATAGCTGGCGAGCGGATCCTTCAACCTAACTCACCCGCCTCGATGGTCCTCTCTGCGCTCTCCTCCGCCAACAAAACCCGTCAACTCGCTCGTAGGATCTATTACAGCTTTGTCCCTACCCATTATCGAGCAGTGATGGTTTTAAGTGACATCGGCAAGTTTTTTGACAATGAAGACCAATCCCGAGAAGCATTTGAAATCTTTGACAAGGATGAAAATGGTGACGCCAGTTTGGAAGAAATTGAACTGGCTTGCTTGGATGTACGTCTTCACGCGCACAATACTCAATACTCACTACTTCTACTAAAGCAACTCGGGTTTTCACTTGCAGCTTCATCGCGAGAGACTTTCCTTGGGTTCCGTGAGTCGCCGGCATTCGGTTTCTCTTTTTCCACAAGACCTGACTTTTAAACTTTCAGAGCATGCGTGATCTTGACAGCGCCGTCGGACGATTAGATTCGATTCTTATGTTTATATGGTAAGCTGCTTTTTAATCCTTATTTTGCTTCTTGGTATCTTGTACTAATCGGTCTCGGTCAGGTACTTCATATCGTTACTTATCATGTATGTACCCCATCTGTATTTGTGATCAAATCATCACCCTGACTCGCCTTCGTCCCAGAATTGCTTTACTGGATGTGTCATTTCAAACCATGCTTGCATCTGCGGGAACACTTACACTGGGTCTGAGTTGGTTGATCGGAGGCACTGCTCAAGAAGTTCTGTCTTCCGTTGTCTTTTTGTTCATTAAGCGTCAGTTCTCCAGTGCTATCTTCATTTTTCCAGTCGATGATTAAGCTTGATCGAAATATACATGCCCCGCAGACCCTTACGATATTGGAGACCGTGTGGATGTAGACGACGTGACTTACGTGGTGAAGGAGATGCATCTGCTGTACACGTACGCCTTCACATCACACTTTTGTCGCAATATGTCGACTGACCCCGCGGCCTCGCATTTCCCAGAGTCTTCCAGCAAACAGATGGTCGAATCAATCAACTTCCTCATAGTAAGCCAGAAATAAGACATCCCGTGTCCTCTTACTCGATGCTCATACACAATGTCTTCTTCTATCCTCCCAGGTCTTCTTAATACCAAAAGAATAGTCAAGTTAGTCTTTTACCGCTTGCCCGACTAAATAAGACTTCTCTCTCTAATGTCAATGATACAGCATTCGACGTTCAGGTGCCATCAGCGAATCCTTTACATGGGATGTCGATTTCAACACCTCCTTTGATATGATTGAAGCTCTGAGAGAGAAGATGCTCGCATTCCTGCACACTGAACGGCGCGAATTCATACCGTCCATCGACATTGCAGTTGAAGGTTTGTCTGCCATTTTCACTTCTTGAACCTATTCTTCTATCTAACACCTATTGCCGCTCACTTTCAGACTTCGAGGGACAGGCCAAAATGACTTTGCAGGCTGACATAAAATACAAATCTAATTGTCAGTTGCCTTCTACGAAACCTTTGTCTACCTGAAGCTAGCTGACTCGTTTTCATTATTTACAGGGCAAAACAGTGGACTCAAGACCCAGAGACGAAACGTGAGTCGCCACAATTTGGGACTTTACCGCTCAAGTCTCACCATTGGTCATCGATCTTTGACTTACATTTGGTTTATCTCGGATGGTTCATAGAAATGGGTGTGCGCCTTAAAACAAATCATGGCTGAATTGGAAATGTGGGGACCGGACGGAAGTGGAAATCCCGACCCACCACCCAGCCCCACTCTCATCCGTCTACTTGAAGGACCTGCCCCGGAGCCGTCCACGCGGAAGACTGAGTCTCCTCCCGGGCGTGCACCTGTGAGGTCTGTGCAATTTGGAGAATCTAGCTTGGCAACTGATCTCTGGCTAGATGAGCCTCTTGATACCTCACCGCCTCTTCCTCCACACCCTCCACCTGCCCATGTTCCGATTGACATGAGTCGAGGGCCTTTTCAAGCCGCCACGGACATCGAGATGCAATTTCAACGTCGAAATTAGCGTC
Organism: Melampsora abietis-canadensis; assembly: GCA_002157025.1. Classification (NCBI taxonomy): domain Eukaryota; kingdom Fungi; phylum Basidiomycota; class Pucciniomycetes; order Pucciniales; family Melampsoraceae; genus Melampsora; species Melampsora abietis-canadensis. The sequence continues at coordinate 3,168 of KZ124255.1, read as the reverse complement.
CAGTCATCACCTCAGATTCGAAGCTCATTTGTTCATCCTTGTCTTTTTTTCCTTTTTTCTTTTAACTACAATAACATCCCGTTATCTTGTGTCTTCAACCCAAATTTTGTCCTTTTGCGATGATCTTCTTCTGATAGACTGCGAATTCTTCACCATCATTTTTTACCGTTCTTTGTGCATTTTTTTGTTCCTCGAGTGCTTCTCCACTATTTGTTCCTGTGGTATCCAGACTTTGTTCAGAAATATCCTTATATAACTCATGTATCCTCTACAGGTGATTTATTGAAAAACTCCTTGTGTATTCCTTGAACTGACCAAGATAACATGTAGCTTAACAGTTGAGTTGAATATACCTTCACCTTTGAAATAGCGCATGGCCGTCTGAACTCGATGATTTTCCGTGGGCATGCCTACAGACCCGTGCTTTCTGTAGTTCCATGATCCATGAAGAGCATAGAAGAAGAGAATATGCTGAAATCTCTCTCTTCTCTGCAATATTTGATGTCTCTTGAGAAAGCTGCGGTATGGATGTCATGGTAAATGTCAGAAATATTTACGGGTCTGATGGTCTGTGGCAGAAACACTTCCTCCACGCGCCAAACATTCTTGCATATCTTGAACTTTCAGAGACTCGTCGAAGGCGTTTAATGAATGTACAACACAAACAATGCAGACTTTTAGGCCTCAAGGAGAGCAGAAACTACATCGGTTCTTCAGGACTTGTCAAGACCCTGAACCAAGGAAGTTTCTGATTGTATGCTCAGGAAGGTCTTGATTTTACCCAAGGGATGAATGTATCAGGCTGCATCATGCTTGTGTGGTAATTGTCATAAGTCTTCATTCTGGTTGCCCCGAAGTTGCCTGTTGCTCAAGGTAACGGAGGATGATATGTATGAGATTCTGGCTAGCGTACCCTCCCCATGAAAAACATAGACCCAAGCTTGCATAGGATAGAGAAGAGTATGTGATAACAAAAATATGGGAATGAGCGGAGTGAGCAGTCTGTACTTGTTCATTACTTCCATGCTTCCCATATGGCATGTTATTACTCTTGAAATTAGCTCCTCGTTTTTCCTAGGATGCAGTTGAGATCTCACCAGATTTTTGATGCGCAGGTGCATCCACATCTTTCAGATAGAAGAGTGTGAATTGGGAAACAGTATCTACTCATTTTGAAAACGATATCCTTGATCGTCAACTTTATGTTGAAGAAAGCATCTTAGAAGCGAGCTCCTGACACAGATGAAAGTCTAAAT
>KZ124240.1:22626-34976 GCA_002157025.1 Melampsora abietis-canadensis | reverse complement strand
AAATGATTCATCTTTTGTTCATGTTGAACCTTTTTGTTGGTTCGATCCCGTTGATTTCTACGTGTGGTTAACGATGTAGGCGCAAACTTAACTAAGTCCACTCGTTCCTCGCGAGACGTCGAGTTAAGTTTGATGTAAGCGGGTGTGGGACTTGTCAAGATGTGGTCTTCTTTTCGGGGAACCAAATTCTCAGACTGGGTTTGGTTCCCTTTGATGTATGTTTATTTTTGATGCTTGAACTGACTTCATCCTACAATGCAAGTGTACTTCCTCACTGAGACACAGCCACGAGGTTTTTCAAAGAATTCTTGTATGTATGTATGTATGTATGTATGTTGTATCTTGGACTGACTGCATTGTTTCTCATCCAACAAGCTATTTATGATGATCTGTGTGGAGATTCTTTAATACGTATCAAGTGTTCTTCAAGGAACATAAACTTTCAACGGTTTTAAATGAATTTTAATGTATGTACTATCCAATTTAGTCCTGAATCTGTTGACTGATCCTTTACTAAGTTTTGAGTTCTAATCAAAACTTCAATCAGCTTCAATCCTTGTGTACATAGTATGTAGGTTGTAGAGTCAGTGAACAGTCACATTCACTCACCAGTGCTTGTTCTTGTTCTTGTTGTTGTTGTTGTTGTTGTTGTGGTTGTTGTGGTTGTTGTTGTACCTTGAAATGTTGAATGGATTCAAACTCAAATGCAAAAACGATTCATTCCAAACGGATTACATAAAAACCTATCATACATCATTAGCTTTTCCATCCTTTACATAATTTATCATCACATTAATTCACATCCATCCATTCTCATCATCCATCCATCCATCCATCCATTCATCCATACTCCATTCATCTATCCATCATCGAGACATTCATCGATCGATTCCATCTTCTCACTAAATCTCAATCCCCACTTCTTACTTGACTTCTCTGTCTTCACGTTGATTCACCCAAAACAATTTTATCCAGAATTGAATGGTTTCAACTTTCTCTCTGACATACCATCGCAAGTTGATTGCAATCTTGAAGTTTCTATCATCATCATCATCATCATCATCATCATCATTGATATTTACAATTCTAGATTAGATATGTACTAGAACATATAATTAATAAATTCATTCATTCATCATTCATTTTACCTTTATTGATTGATTTCTTCCGAACGGGTTCAAAGTACATCCTTCCATATCTCGATTCACATCTCAACTTGAAAATCACCTCATACTTATCACCTCATCATCCCGGTCTTTCTCTTTCCCGCTTCGGCTTCCATCAGATCTGAGGTCCGTTTATGTACGAAGATTGAACTCTTGTTTTGATTACTTGCGCCAAGAGACAATTAAATCTAAATACAAACTACCTAAGTCATCTTAGCTACCTACTCAGACGTGTATGTAGCTGCTAGCATCAACAAGGTCAGTGAACAGTATCAGTTTCCTTCTTCTGCATATGGTTACCGTCAAAAACTAATCATCCCTTGATGCATCTCACTTTTCTCACTTCATCTCGACCTCCTTCCCCTTTAACTTTTTTTCCTCACATCCGTCTTGGTCATTCAGCTACAAAAGTCATCATCTCTTTACCTCAGCAAGACGGAATCACCTCGATACGCCCCACCCCACAAGCTCACTCACTAATCACATCACGTTCATCCACTAGATTGACTCACACAAGCCTTTTCACTCTTGGTACCTCCTAGCATGGGTCATAACGCCGTTGTCAATCAGGGCAACCTCATCCTCTCTCTCTCTATACCTGATTCATCATCCAGGCCTGGAACAAGTGCAGGTCAAACCAAGAAAAAGAAACAAAATATCATCCACCGCACAACTTACTCTATACTTTATGCTGATGGAAGGCTCGAGTGTTATCCCGGCGATCCTTTCTCAGTCGGCTCAAGATATGAGGCTTCCAAAGCTACTCACATCTTATATATCTCCCAAACTACCGGTTGGGGCTCCGTCACTCTCGTCTCCGATAACTCTAGTCAACCTCCCGAGGAATCCCTCTCATTTGCCATTCGTCGCAAAGCCCTGATCTCAAACCAGTCCAACAGTTGGAAAAATCTCGGCCTTGATGCAGAAGTGATGGCTTTACCGACTAGCCCGAGTAGCAACACGTCGGATCTAAAGGATCGTAAAATATTCAAGGGCTTCTTAGGAATTCGTGGCAAGAGAACAAAGAGTGTTGGTGGAACCCGTAGCGTCAGCCTACAATCTATCAACGTTCTCGACAGTTCTATTCCTCCTCTTCCCACCAAGTCAATCGATGGTTTATCAGATCATAGTCGAACCTCGCATTGTGCCGCCCTACTCAAGACTCAGCCGTTGACTCCTCAGGATCTTCATTTCAATCAAGCTTTACCTGATCCCCTGATCTTCTCCGTCGATTCCATTCCAGCCAAACTCTCGTGGATGAAAGGCTTTGAAAAAGTTTTGGCAGACCCACCTCAAGGACTTCCATCCAACGATCTTTCAATCAAACTTGAATTCTCGCGACATCTGACACCTTCCGATTTATCACCTCTCATGTCTTCACCGGCCTCTTCACCTCACCTCAATGTCACCTTGCCCCCTTCATCGCTACCCGCTACTGAACCCGACTTGAAGCCTCATCCCCTTTCGCATTCCTCTTCAATAAGTTGTTTGAATACCTATAAAATCACACCCCTCTTCAAATCAACACACCCACCAAGTACAATCTCTCTTGGAGGAGAGCTTTCTCCAACGACCTCGAAACCTCCCATAGCTTCTCCTACCACCAATTCCAATACGTCCGCTCACATACCTCTAGCATCACCCTTTACTGCCCCATCCAAACAATCCGTTTTACCTCAGAGTACAGGTGCAGTACCCGCTTGGATCAAATCTGTTCGGAACGCGAACGAAAAGAAGATTGAACTCGAATCTGAAGACTCGTCGCCTATTCCCAGAGTGTCCAGCTCACTTGTACACACATCTATCAAATCAAGGTCATCACAAGCTTCTCTCAACATATCTTCATCCTTCTACGCATCTAATAACTCTGCCAACATGTCTGATAAACGCGGTACCTTTGGAACTGGAAACGGTGTTTCCAAATTTGCTCCCTTCAATCAGTTACGCTCCATTGGCAATTCCGTGGTCACGAACCTCAAACGATCTGGCTCTAACCATGAGTCTTCCGAAGTAGTTCCTTTATCTCATGATGGTGGACCTAAGGCAGTTGAAGATGATAACTCAAGCAAATCCAGTGACCGGATCACATCTAGTCATGCTTACTCTTTTGAAGCCAGTTCATTGGATGCCTTTGAAGTAGGCTCTAAAGACAAGGCTTTTCGTTTCCTCAAGCCCAAGAAGAAACGCATTGGTTCTATTGTCGAAGTGGCCAGCGATGATCTACACGATCCGTCTCGAATAACACTTAACCATAACCCATCCAATCTCTACTCTCTTTCCCGCACTAACTCGATGTCTGATCAAAGTTCAACTGTCCGAAAGCTTGTATCTGAACCTAGTTCCGCCCGTTCCGTTCCTTCACAACTCCAGCGAGAACGCGAAGCAGATGCTGAAAGGTTTGTACAGCTATATCCTATCAATGCGATCGCTGATTCGAAGATCGGCTTTGGTACGCGTCAGACGGGTTACCCGTATTATAATATCACCTCGCTACAAGACCCTCAGGTGGGTATGAAAACTCCTCATTCGAAAGAGTCCTTTACCGAATGGTTATCAGCAGCAGCGGGCCAAGCAGCCAACGAGCTAGACTCTCCACGCACGAGAGCTCATCCAGGATCGGCTGAAAAACCTCGTGCCTTCCTTTCAACGCCCCATAGAGACTGTAGGCGGGTGATGAGTGGGGTAAGCGTTTTATCATCTCCTCCGATGCCCTCTAGAGTCTTTATCTGACCATGTTTCACTATGTTACACAGGATGCCAAATCAGCCTCTGAACACGTCAGTTCCTCGCCAACAACAGTGGACTCCACTTACTACTCTGATCGATCGCCTTCTACGACGATCTCCGAAGAGGGTCCCACTTCGTCCAACTTGACTTACTCTTTGTCCCCTGACATCCTCAATCACCAATTATTCGCGGCTACGCCTCATCACCAAAGGTTTCGCCGGTCGATCGACACGTCTGAATCAAGCCTCGCAAACGACAAATGGGTCACTAATCATATCATTCCACCCCAAGAACTGATCCACCAACTTCAACCCAGCTCATCAGAAAACTCGGGACTTTGGTCACAATCTCCTGCTCGATTTTCTAACAACGCTAACTTCCTCAAGTCCCTCAGTGAGAACCAACAACTAGCTCTGAAGCAAAGTGGTCAAAACCTGAAGCTGGCGCTCGCTGGGTCTGAAGCCAATGCTGAGATGGGTAATCCTGAGCTTGGCTCACAAACGCTTGCTACGTCGACCCGCCCACAGATCACTGCAATCACGTTTCCAAAAGTGAAAGCCGCAGCGGTGAATAGTGTGCCCTCTCTTCCTGTTCCAGCTCGGAGAAGACGGCACCAGGCCAGTCAGGGCAGTACACCGAACTCTAAATCTACTCCCACTCAAGGCTCAGCATCGAAAGCAATTGGGTCAAGTGAGTCACAGGTCCAAAACGCAGTTCTGCTTCTTCCCAACAACCGGTCACGGACTATATCCCAAGGTAACCCCCTTCTCTCTCTCCTGATCATGAACCTGCCGCTCAATGGGTGTGACCTATCCACAGATTCCTCTTTTGCTGCTCGGGTAAGGCCTATGTCTTCACACAAGTTGTCAAACTTGTCGGTATCCGACTTGGCATCTGTTGTTGATGACGATTTCGGTGACCAGGAACAGTGGGCCAGAAAGGAAAATGACGAAAATTTGGCCAGCGAACCTTATACTCATGATGGGGTGTCCGCCAAACCCATCAAAGGACAATCTGCGAATGATTACAATAGTGCCGCCCTCACTCCGACCTACAAAACCACTTTTGACCTTGCACCGGCTCCCAAAAGCAGCTTTGGACAAAACCTCTATATGAACTCCAACTCACTCTCAACCGATAACCCCGCTTGCCGTCGTGGTAGTCAAAGTACCTTGAGAGGACCATGAGTTCTTCTCATTTGCTGGTAAGCGCGGATCAAATCGACCTTGCTGCCCGCAAGAGCTTCTGTTTTGCAACACCAGAAGGAAGTGACTCCCGATCACCCTCTTATTTCCGACATTCAGCACGCGCATAATTCTTTCTCTGTGGCAGTACAATCTTCCAAATATCATTCCGCAGTGGTTATATATTCTTATCAGCTACAATTGCTCCCTTGGCGATCGCGGCATAGTTCTTCAAGCTCTTTTGGGTTTCCATGAGTTATCTTGTATCTATCACACCACATTCTTCTTGCGCCCTTTTTGCGTGTTGGCTGGACTTGAGACTTTAGACTTACATGTATCCCTGTTGATCATCTTTGGCAATCTTCTACGAAGATATCTTAGTTCTTTTCTTCTTAATTACGTTTTCTCTATATGCTATCCTTTTTGCTATCCTTTTCTGCTCATTGCCCTCATTGATTAATATTTGTATCAGTTTTCTTTTTTCGACCTCTCTGGCTGGCTTGTTTCAAAAACATCCTCTCTTTACGATCTTATCTTTGCTCTAACCACACAGACTTTAGGACAGGGTACAAAAAGGTTGGTTGCAGGAGGATAATTTAACAAAAGATATGAACAGAGGGGTTATTAGTATATATATATATATATAGAATCGTACATAATAAAATTGACTGATGTAGTAGTAACAATCGAGTTTTTCTTTTACTTTTTCATGTGTCTTCCCTTTTGTCTTTCCTTGTTATCCATCTCCATTGTCAATGGAACCCCTAATATATTCTTTGCAAGATTAATCTTTTTTCCCATAAGCCGTCTTGTATGTCTGATCAAGCTTTCTCAAGTTTAGTTTAGTTTAGTTTTATTCGATTTGTAATTGTCTTTGTTTGAATGGTATCAATGAAGGTTGTTTTCTTTTGCGAAATGAACTCTTTGAATCGCCGGGTTCGAGTCGAAATTTCTGAGCAAGAACTTGATGACGTTTGAGTGAGTTTGATGAGATTGAAACTGCCTAGAAGATCGCGAGTAGGCTTGGAAAGTGTTGAAGTATGGGCCTTTAGTGTCTTATAGGAAACAAAACTGAGTGCTCTGAGACAAGGGTCAAACGCTTGAAAGAAGCACATTATGTATGCTGTTATGGATTTTGGAAGAGAGAAAGACAAACAAAATGAGCGTTGAGGAATAAAACAACAACTCGTACGCCATTTCTTCACACGAAACAAGACGATTTTTTTTCCGTGAACCCCAATGAGCAATCAGCCTTCTTGAAATTCTAAGCATTGTTGCATGATTTGAGAGTTCGCGAGTACCGATTATGTACAACCTCCGAGCGATGCCTAAGACATGAGATTTCAAACCGTTTTCATTCGACTTGAAGCCCCGCTAAAAAACTTGAATTGAATCCTGAATCTCATCAAAAACGTTGGTATACATACATCTCAGTTTGACTTGGGAAAAGTTCTGCATCATCAAACTCTCCTCAGATGATTCCAACACATCTAGAGTGCTTTGATCTACCAATCTTTTTGGATCAAGTCCACTTCAAGACACATTCCCCAAAGCAGAAGAGTCCACTTCTCACAAAACTCAAGTTCGATTGCAAGGAAAAATCATTGAACACCGTCCTGGCAGTTGTTTTGCAAGATGAGGTGACCCATATGATGAACGTGGTGTTTGAAATGATGCGTGATTTAAATCAAGTATAGGTCAAGGATCTTACTTCAAAGAGATACCTTCTATACCCCTCAAATCTCAAAAACCGACAAAGTAAATCCAAAAAGAGAAACCACGACAAAAAAGCTGCCTCCCAAAAGAAATCACAATAAAGGCACAATCGACTTTCCACCAACACCAGCTACATCAGAGGCTTTCCGAATAGCCAATCTTTGGGCAATCCTTTGTTGTTTGTTTCTTTCGTCCACAAATGTCACTTTTGTCTTCTTTTTCTCTTGACGTCTTGCCTAAGAATCCCAAGTTTTGTCAAGATCAAGAATCAAGTCTTTTGTTCTTAGAGGAGTCGAGATGATCAATCTTACAGCACGTTCGATTTTAACTTCTGCTTTTCGTATCTTTTTCGATTCTTTATCTTCATTCCTATCACGTTTAATCGTTTCTCTAATAGGTACTATAAGAGTTTGATGATGAGAATAGTAACATTCGTCAAATGCATGAAGCAATCATATATTAAAGCTCTGGAGAAAACATAAGATATCTAGTATCTTACCACTTGTTTCTGCATCACTATCATCATCACTATCACATTTCTCATCATCTTTTATGGCTTGTGTATTAATCGTACCTCGGACGATTTGTCCATTGACCACGGGAAATCCGGTTAAGCGATCGATGTCGACTTTCGTGGCTACTTTTGCTTGTTTTTTTACATTATCTAATGTATCTCTAATTCGTATGACTCGTGGATGATTTTCCACATTAGAATATGTACCTATGTGTCAAATAAGTCAGCGATCATCTGATATATATATCATCTCAATGAGAAACTTAATTTCAATTCAAATTCACTCAACTCAATATACTCTCACAATCCCATTTATCATGCCGATCTTCGATGGTTTCATACTCCAAGATCTCAGTCTCTTTCACCACCCTATTAATCTCTTTCTTTTCCTCTTCATCTAACCGAAGTAAGATCTTCTCCTTCATCAATCTTCTTTCCAAATCATCCGAATCTTCTGTAATCAATTCTTTCCTCAAGGTTTCTAATTTCTCTAATGGGGTTTTTCCTTGTAAGATCGGTTTCATCTTTCCTCCTAAAACTTCAAATCGATTCAAGAAATCATTCATAATCTCTTCAAAATCTTCTCTTTCTTGATACATGCTTTGAGGGGTTGCAGTTTGATTTGAAGTTTCTGAGGCTGTATCTGAATCCTCATCTGAATCTTCATATTCTTTTTCAATCTATTTCACAAAGAAGAGTCACCAAAAAGAAGATTAAAACCTCTAGAGTAGGGTGTTCAAGTCGAAAGAAATCCTCACCTGATCAAATCGATCATCTAGGCTAGATAATCCTTCATTCCTATACATGGATGAACTACTCATACTGAAAGCTGATCCCGCCTTACTACCAAACTTACTTGACCCCGTCTTATTCTTACTACCATATTTTCCAGACCTTGAAAATCGATCATCATCATTGTCATCATCATCATCATCATTCGAAGAGACATCAGACCGAGTATCCTGAAATGCTTCATGTTCTTTAGTAGATCGTTTGAATTGACCAACTGCTTTATCCCATTCCGTAAGGTGAGTAGGTTGATGGTTTAATTCCTTCATCCATTCCGGTTCATCCCCATCATCACGTTCTCCATCCTTGACAATCTGACCAAAGAATGCATCATTAGCTTCTTCCTCTACAAATGCTTCGTCTTCAAGTGCCTCCATGATTTCTCGAATGCAAGGATCATCGATCGCAGGTATGAGTCCATCAGATAAAGCAGAATTCGCCGGTAAAGCGAACTCTAAATGATCCTTGTAGGACAAGAGCTGTTCAGTAGGTGTTGGTAAGACTGAGTTGGGTAGTACTGATGATGAACTTGATGGATTGGGTTGATGTCGTAGTCCGAAACTGACGGGTTTTTGTTTAGGTTGGGTTGGTTTGTCTAGTAAGATTGCATCTTTCGATTGTCCTACTGGTTTCAAGTGTTGCATGTAATCGTACTCTGAATCATCGTAAAAGATATCATACATTGTGGCTTCTCCTAGATTAGGTCTGATTGAACCGGTTTGTGAAGAACCAAGAGAAGATTCAAGTTCAGATCTAGATTGACCCTAATCAAGATCCCAATGAGATTTGTGTTTGTTAGTCTGATTGATGTTTTTGAGGATTTGAGTGAGAGAGAGATTACCAACCTGATGTTTTCGTTTTGATTTGAGTTCATTTTGTCTTTCTACTTCATATAACACTCGATCACCTGCTTCTGGATCATTGATTAGAGGATCACGTTGAGATCTATGAACGACGGCATAATGTTTTGCATCTGGACCTCTAAAGATTGATTTGGGTGGCATGGTTGGTTGGTTGGTTGGTTGGTTGGATGAATGAATTGGCCGATTTGGAAGTTGAGATTGAAAAAAAAAACAAAACTTATCAATCACCATGGATTGAGTTCGAGTTACATAGAGTAGGACTGTAACATGTAATAACTGCGGATTATACATACATACAAATTACAAACCCACAAATTACAATTGATCATTCAACCCAAAAAAAAGTGAATCAGTATTCAGAATCTCAACTTCATATCATATCATATCATATCATATCATATCAAACATGAACAACCAATCTAAGAAATCAATTCAATCAAATTCATCAAATGTAGACAATGCAAGACTCAAACTATTAACACTCTTAAACGTAGTAGCAGCAAAACCAATCAATACTTCAACTACTAAAAGAAAAAGACCAATCGAAAGAGATTGGACTTCTTTAGCTCGTTCTAATCTTAAATCGACAACCACTCAAAATGATTCAAGCAAAGAAAAAATATCGCAAAGTTCATCTGGTGATCTATGCGATGGAAGTTCAAGTAGGTTGTCTCTAGATCCCTTAATCTTTGACCCACAACTCACAATCCTCATCTGGTTTGGGTAGATCATGAAAACTTAGAAGAAGAAGAAGAGGATACGTATTCTTATCATTTCGGTCCTCAAACAATCCTATCAAATCCATCAAGAATCGAATCATCAAAACATCCTGAAAATTGGAAAATCATTTCGAATACTAAACTTGGTGAAAAACGAATAATTCAATACGCAATAGATTCTCCTTTATCTGACAAGATTGGTTCTTCATCAAAGCCTATCACTAAAGTCAGTACTTGATCAATAAAGTTGTCATAGATTTTTCACAAGTTTGTCTGATAGAGCTTTACGGTAGACTACTACTAAGGCTCGAAATCAGTTGATTGAAAATCTTACACCTCGTCAAACACAAGTATTCGAAAATTTAAAACGATATGAAGATCTTTGGTATACCAATGTACCTTATAATCAATCTCGAGCTGATTTCCGTATAGCACTTGCTCTATGGACTATACAGCATGTCAAAGAGTTCGTCCATCTTACCTTGATTGATTGGGTTTTGGTTAAAAATTAGTAACCTGTACTGTAACTCAGAACCAGAAGCCGAGTTTTGAAAAACGATAAACATCTAGCACGTGTTGCTCAACAGAATCACACTCCCGCCTTGACCATCCTCGACCCTACGAATCCCATCACTCCAGCTAAGCCTACTCCGGAAATCATAGAACCTGATTTACGAGACCAAGGATTTACACGACCGAAAGTGCTGATCCTATTACCGTTCAGATCATCAGCATACGATTGGGTCCACAAACTGATCAAATCCACCAGATCTCATCCGAGTTCGAAAAACGTGGTGCCCAAAGGAATGGAACGGTTTGAAAGAGAGTATACCTTACCGAAAGGAACGATGGACAAATTAGAAAGCGAGGAAGGCTCATCGAAATATACAGAAGAACATCGGATGATCTTTGGAGGAAATGTAGATGATGAGTTTAAGTTGGGAATCCAGTTGAATTCGAATTCGACCGATTCCACTCAGTCTCCGTTGAAACTTTATTCGGATTTTTATCAATCTGATTTGATCATTGGAAGTCCGGTTGGATTAAGAAAATTGATTGAGAAAGAAGGGTTGGGGTTTCTCTTTTTGCTTGTTTTGAAAGATCAGGAACTGGAATTGATGTGGTTTGGTTTGGTTTGGTTTGGTTTGGTTTGGTTTGGTTTGGTTTGGTTTGGTTTGTAGGGACGCAGATTTTCTTTCTTCGATTGAGATCACCATTGCTGATCAAATGGATGTGATGCTTATGCAAAACTGGGATCATGTAGAGGTAAGTCTCATCCCTCTTGAACGGTGAAGAGTAATCAAGAAAGCCAATGATCGAGTGTAAATCTTCCGATCTATCACCCAGTTTCTCTTTGACCATTTGAATCAAATCCCAAGTAAACCAAGGGACACGGATTTCTCAAGAGTCAAACCATGGTACCTAGACCACCAAGCCAGACATCTTAGACAAACGATCTTACTCTCCTCTTTAACTTCGCCAGAACAAACTTCATTGTTCAGAAGATTAACCAATCAAGCTGGGAAATCGATTCATTTCTTTCAATCGGATCTGATTCGATCGGGTGTGTTGTGGAAACTGCGGAAAGGTTTGCAACAAACTTGGTATAAGTTTGGTTATGATGACGATGAACAACAAGAAGAAGGGCTGAGGTTGAAGTGGTTCAAGGAGAAGATCTTGGGACCTCTCTTAGGTTCTGCTATGGTTAAGTCAGGCTTGGGTGGGATTATGATCTTCGTGCCGGATTATTTTGAGTTTGTGAAGCTTGAGGAGTATATGAGGAGTTTGGATGAGATTAAATTCGTGGCGATTTCTGAGTCAGTACATTTTCTTCGAATGTATCGGCTTCAAAGACTTCCAACTCTGGAAGGATCGCTTTTTTTTTCTGATCTGGTTTGATTGATTTTGATTTGATTAGATACTCAAGCCCATCTGAAATCATGGGAGCTCGTTCGGCATTCTTCAATCAACACGTTTCATTCTTCTTAGTCACTGAAAGGTTTCATTTCTATCATCGATACAAACTCAGAGGAGCCAAGGAGATGATCTTTTATGCGCCTCCGATCCATCCGGATTATTATGTTGAGTTTTGTAATGAATATCCATTTGTTGAAAAGAAAGGATTGAATAGTGGAGTGGACGTGGAAGAAGTTAAGGTCAAGGTTTTGTTTTCGGATTTGGATGTTGCGAGGATTGAAAGGATTGTAGGGTTAGATGGGTGTAGGAAGATGGTTCAGGGTGATGGGATGAAATTCACGTTTGTTTGATGAGTTTACAACTTAACTCATGATTAGATTAGGTTTCTTTCGTTTGGGATCAATGGATGTGTGTGTGTGTGTGTGTGTGTGTGTGTTTTTGGTTAGATTTGTTTGATCGTTGGTGTGTCCAAGTTTTGGTTTAATTTCTGTTGTTTTGGGGAAATCTATTGAAAGAGACTCACCAGATAGTTGTACATACATAGACAAAACTTATCCAAGATCGAAAACTCACTTGGGTTTGAAATTGAATGAAAGATGAAGTCACTTGGAAAAACTATGATGGATCATGAGATTGTAATTTGAAGCTTCATGATTTGGATTTGTTTACGATTTATCTACAAAAAAAAGAGGTTCCCACTCAACACTTTAAAGGCTCTTGCTCTTTTGAGCAACATATTTCTACTTCAGGGTGTC
>KZ124236.1:3642-14879 GCA_002157025.1 Melampsora abietis-canadensis | reverse complement strand
GGTCTCTGGCCATAACACCCCCCCCACAGCAAGACAAAGTGTATCCTCAGAAAGAAAAGAATTAAAAGAAAATAAGCACTCACAAAACACAAACATGAAGGACCAACAACAACAACCACAAAACAACAAAAACAACAAGCTCCATCAAACTACTTCCCAGTACACACCCCCAGCTGTCTCCTTGCATCTCTAAATTTCAATAGATCCAGTGCTTTGGGGAAGGTATCAGCTAGTTTTTCATCTCCTGGTATCCATTCTAGATCAACCTTCTTTTTTTACAATTGCTCATTAATGTAATTGAACTCTCTCCCCATGTGATGAGTGCATTTATTAGCTGAGTTGTCTTTTCAAACATGAACGGACAATTTGGTATCCAAATCAAGAGCATGCCAATGCTTGGTATGATGTCTTGAATGAGTGATGTATGCCAAGCTGTGTCTCTACACACAGCACCAATAGCCATAAATTCAGTGTGACAGGTTGACATTGCTACACAACCTTGTGGCCTGAAAACCCATGCAATCAGTACTCCATATAGCTGTGTAATGTGACTATAGGTGGATCCAGCAAGCCCCCCTCCCCAGTTGGCATCAACAAAGGTCTTGATAGGCTGACAAAATATGTTTTTCTGGGGGTTGATGTTGAGTACCAAAGTAGCTGTTTCACAGACATATTGCAGTAAATGTTTCTCAGCATTCCAGTGCTGAAGTTGAGGTGATTTTGAGTACTACGCAAGGAAATTGACATGAAAGGCCAGATCTGGTCTCATCCCAACCTCCAGACAGCTCACGGCTCCCACAATACTGAGGTACCATCCTCTGTCAATGCAGGTTGATCCATTGGTGTAGTCAAAGTGAGGTTGGGTGGCACCGGTGTTGTAGCAGGGAAAGTTGACTAGAGATCAGTGTTATCCTTGATGATCTTTTTAGCTAGGTTGGGCTGTGATAGAACAAAGTGATTAGGTGTCACATGGTCAATTTTCACCCCTACAATGCTTGTCAAATCATTATCCTACTTGATTCCAATTTGTGAACTAAGCTCTTTTTTGACTTCATGCAAAAAATTGTCAGAATCACTAGCAACACCTCCGTCGTCTAAATGAAACCAGATGAGACACATTCTTTGGTTACTCCTCAGAACATAGAAACTAGGGTTGAATTGACTGGGTTGAAAACCTGAAACCTAAAGCTCTCAACTTTTCCTCCATAAACTTCCACCAGAACCTCACACCTGGCTTTCCACCATACATTGCCTTCAGTAGTTTCATTAACAAACTAGTTTTAAAACCAGGAGTTGACCTCACCCAAACATTCTGATACATAGGGCTGTTCAAGTATGCCACAATAACATCAAACCCACGTACATGCAGCCCAAAATAGGCTGAAATGATCAGTGCAACACAAAGGAGCAGCAAAAGTAGCTGTCAGAGCAAATGTTTCAGTGAAGTCAATACCTCTAATCTGTGAGCATCCCTTTGCCACAAGTTGTGCTTTATAGTGTCCATCTTTTTCTATAGTAAACACCCATTTCAAGTCAGTAAGGTATTGGCCCAGAAGGGGATCACTCACTTCCCATACACCCATGTCAGTGAATCATCTCAGTTCCTCAAGGCAGGCTTCCTTCCACTTCTGAGCATCAGGTAGCCATATTGCCTCCATATAAGATTTTGGGATTATCCCATATGGAGATAATTGTTTGTCAACCTTGAGGACAAGCACGTCTTGTTATTCAACTGCCAATTCTTCATCAAAACCACCAAGTTGCAGAGCATTCAAGACATAGTCTAGGATGCCTTTAGAATTTTCAACATTAGAGATTGATTCCAGTGGTGTTGAGGGTATGGGTGTTGGTTGAGGTAGGGGAGGCCCATCAGACAACAATTGGGCAAGAGAAGAATCAACGGTTGTAGTAACTTTGGTTTCAGGATCCCAGATGCTCCATTCTTTCTTGCCACAAGGGTAGCCAGCAATGAGCATCTTTTTACCACAAACATCCAGTTTGTTTTATATTTCACAAGGAATGTGAACTACTTCTGGCTTTCCAAATGTGCTCAGAAAAAAACCAATCAGATTTTCTCCAACAAGTCCAGATAAATAAGTTATCCGTCAGCTTGGTTGTTGGAATGGCCTGAACATGCCAGATACCAGCTGGAGCTCATCTTGAGGGTAGAGGTGGGGGCAGAGCTTCAAGCAAGAAACCCACAAGTTTCACACTCCTCCTTAGTTTCTGGGGCTTGAGGGCTATAGGTATGGGTGCTTCTCCAGCCTGATGCCCTTGGGGAATGAATGGGTTTGGGAGTGGGGAATTGCATTGGTTTTTGTCGGGTTAGGGTTCAGCCTGAAGATCTGATCTCACCAACTTGACTCCCCAGAAGTGTCCTTTGAGACTCAGACTGATGTTTCCATCCACTTCAATACTATAATATTCCGCCATCACATAATCTGCACAAAATTATCTCAATACAGTGAGTTTTGCAATGTCCAAATGATTCTTCAGGGCAATCTTTGATGATTTCCACACATCCTTGCATAGATTTGACTATCAGAGAAAGAATTGGAAACTGAGGCTTGTACAAAGCTATAATTATGAGCCTCAGATTCATTGTTATGCATTGAATAGGAAATTGGTTTAACTATTTGTTACTTGAAGTTTGGTGAGTGAGATGATGTGGGTTTGGTTTGGGGTAGTCATCAGCCAAGTCACATACTGTGAGTTTGTTGCCCAGAATCAATCATCCCTGTTCTGAATAAAAAACAAGAGCTACAGGAATGTGAGATGTGTTTCACCTAAACAAGGGGAAGCAAGATTTACTGTTAACAAATTGGGGCATAGGTATTCCTAATCTTTCAAAAGTGGCAAACACTACTTGAACCTACAGAATCCCATTACATTCAGTTTCTTGTATGCACCAAAGAATTAACCACCATGTAGATATCCTTGTAGCACGTTGACGTGCACACAAAAAAGACTTTCCTTAGACCCTGTAACAACCCATCAAAGAGGTGCCACAGCAAGCACATCTTCCCCTTATCACCTGGGAGGTTGAAAGTCAGTTGACCCCTTCTGACAACAAAGGATTCTGCAGATCCTTTCATCAAATTGCAAAGCACAAAGGGTGCTCAACAACAATCTCAGTCCTAATCCAACCAAAAGCCTTTTATATTTGTTTTAAAACTCTCCATGTGTGCATGTCAATGTGCTACACGGATATCCATGTAGTGAACACTGACCAAGAATGCAAAGCCTCTTCACATAGGGAAGATGCCAACACCCTACCTGGTGAAAGGTAAAGATATTCTCAAACAACCACATAACAAAATGTGTTGGGATTCAATTAACCTCTTGTAACAGGGTACAATACATGCATACAGTGTGTGTTTGCCTCATGTAGCAATGTTTCAATTGGACCAGCCTGTTCTTTGCCAGGCAGCCCTCAGGCCACAAAGCGCTTAGGTAGTTCTTCAAGCCCAATGTAAAAGCCAATTTTCATCTCTATTGTGCTGATGAAAGACCCCTTGCAGTCCTAAATCTTGGACTATCTTGCATGTCATCTTGGTTGAATCAATTTTGATTTTTGGTCATATGAGCTTTGGGCTATCTGGCCTACATAGTGCCAAAGTCTAGGTCCAAGAGAGTTTTACTCACAGATCAAGGCAGTCTTAGAGCCTGTCTGGGTAAGGCTTGGGTACCTGGCCAATGGGTTTTCTGTGGTGAGCATTGGGTGTAGCACTAGCCTCAATGGTACCAGTTGTTGACAGCTGGTACTTGCACCACCTTTATAAGTGGCTTGGAAGTCAGTATCCAAGATGACCTTGGATTTCAGACTCAAGTTGATGGAAGACCAAAAACCCAAGAGATTTTGATGAGACGGAAAAACCATCCTTCATAATTTGGCTTTTGTGCTATAAACAATGGGAACACAACATTAACACCCCCTCCTGTGTTGTGTTGCAGAACAAATGCTGGGCAATTTTCAAATTTGCTGCTGCTACAATGTCATTGCTTCTTGTATCCCACACAATTTAGTGGGGTAAGATACATTTTCCCCCATCACTAATGCCTTGGTGCTCCTCTATGGGACTATCATTTGTAGCCACCTCAGACAATGGGCTCTGGAGCAATTGGTATCATGCTTGCAAGTATTGCAATTTGCAAGGATAGATCTGTTTGTGTGCATTAATTGTAACTGAAGGTTGAATGTTTTGTTTGAGCTCACAGGCATCAATGAAGGTGTCTTTATCAGTGCAGATCAATAAAGAAGACAAAGATTGGTACGGTGTAGGGTTTTGTCATATTCAATGAGATATGATGGCACATTGTGGTGGGAAGTGGTGTGCTTAGCCTTGACCAATGTTCCAACTTCCAACCCACATTCTCTTCCGAGTGTTTTGGTGAACTGAGATGCTTTTGACTGAGGAAACTGAAGCATTCAGATGACAGATCAAGTTTTTGTCAGATCCCATGTACTCTCCACTATCTGTGCAGCACGATTATATATGGTTAAAAAGATAGTGTTCATGGCAGTGGTAAGTGATATGTTACACATCTATTGAGGTTGTTCTTTGAAGAAAACATAGCAGGCGGGAGACATGGAGCTAGAAGGATGCAAGGTTGAAAAGATCGGATCAGCACTAAGTAGATATAAAGATGAGATAGCAACATGATTAGCACAAAAACTGTAAAATCGCAATATCCATGTAAGATCGATGCAGTCATCACGAGCAGTAGAGGAAAGTCGTCTAACTCACGAGTTTGCAAGCCAAGCCGCTATGCTTTGGGAACAACCAACGTAATTAGATTGAAAAATGCGTTATCCAGATGCCAATGATGTGACGGAAGGCTAGCAAGACGGCCAATCAGCAAAGTGCGATGTTCACGATCATTCCACATGTCGAGTATCACCGTATCTTCGTTTCAATTCGCGATATCTAGCCAAAAATATCAAGGCCTCGACTTCTTTCCTAATCCATTGAGCTTTAGCCACCGCCCTTGCCAATTCATCTTCTTTTGTTTGTTGATCTCTGATTGAGTCTAGTCGAGACATTGTGGATCTAAAACATTCACGAGTCTTTCTGGCCAACTGATAATTTGGATCCGGATGATGAGGTGAGAGTTTGATGAGCTCTTTATAAACTTTTCGAGCTCGATTTCGTAATAGATTTACACCAGGCATGGTTTGAGAAAGGTGAAAGATGGTAGTTTGTGGGGATTGAATTCAAATTGGTTGATGATTGGAAGTCGAAGTGGTCTGATGTCATGAATCTTGAATGGCAGTTTGGATTTAAAAGCAGTTGATCCAGAAAATACATTATCAGTAACTGTAGTTTTGATTTCTGTCTGAGGTTTGGGACTGAACGCGTGAAACCACAATGCATATGCGCGCGTTATCAACAAACTGTTTAAAGGAGCCCATTTCATCGATGGACACAATGGAAGAAAGTTCGGATAGAGTGAGCATTCGAGGTAAGTGAAAAGCGTCAGATTACCTTCAGACCAGCATACTGATTTCGCTTTCTTTGAATAGCTATCGACTCCAATTCAGTTCACAAAATTACATCCTCCCAGGTGGTGATCGATTTGCCATCAGCTGTTAAGGAGCTTCTCGAAAACAGTTTGGACGCTGGTGCTACTGCCGTTGGTCGGTTTCTCAAATCGAAGTCCAAGATGTATGCCATCGAATATTCATTCCAGTATTCGTGGTTTCGTAGAGATCAGGTTCAAGGAATATGGGCTCGATGGACTTGAAGTGATTGACAATGGCCATGGTATAACTGAAAAAGATTTAGCCACCGTCGGTAAGGTTTGCTTCAATTACTGCTGGATGAACGACTAGTATTGATCATCACACTTTCGCGGCCTTTTCACTAGGCCTCAATCATCATACATCCAAACTCACCACGTTCGAGGACTTAGGACAACTCAAGACTTTTGGGTTCCGCGGTGAAGCGCTCAGTTCTCTCTGTGCTCTTTCCAAGGTCATCCTACTACTTGTTTCCTGTCTGATTTTCTATTCTGGCAAACAGCTCAATGATATTACGCTGAATTCAGGTCAAACTTCAAACTTCGACCAGTGAGACAGAACCAAGAGGCTGGGCCGTCGAATTTGACAAACTCGGAAATCCCACATCCAAGAAAATTTGCTCCCGTTCAGTCTGTGACCTCTCCATATTCATTCGATAGGGGCTCAATTTTCGCTGACGCTGAGTCAATGTGGCCTTCATGTTCAAAAACTACTCGCGTCAAACCTCCTCGATCAAATTATATCCACCCAAGTAGAGGGGTACAACAATTGCAATCAATGAACTATTCTACCCGCTTCCCGTTCGACAGAAGCAGTTTGCAAAAGATTACAAAAAGCACTTTGCCCATGCTCAAACATTACTTCAAGCCTATGGCCTCATCTCGACCAGCTTAACTCTTAAAGTGTACAATCAACCAAGAAAAGGGTCAGCTCTTGATGAACTCTCTCTTTCTTGGACTCGTTCCTGATGTTTGAGTGCTGAGACAAAGAATCAAATAGGGGAAAGGCGGCCCAATTCCAGACTCGCTCCAATGGCAACGTCAGGCAGAATTTTTCGGATATCTTTACCGCTAAAGCGGGAACTACAGTAATCGATTTGGACCTTGAACTTTGCATCAATCCAGACAAAGTGGTCCTCAAAACCCAAGTCTTGTCACCTGATACGCCATCTGACTCTGAAGTGTGGGTGTTTCTTTCACCAATTGAAGTCCTAGGCAAAGGATATTTTCATAGTGCTAACATTTGTTGAAGTGCTTCTAGTACACATATCAAAGTGGTAGGCTTGATCTCCAAGCCGGTGCATGGACAAGGACGCACAAGCGCAGATCGTCAGTTCTTTTACGTCAATGGCCGCCCTTTTGCACCTTCCAAGGTGAGTCTTGAGCCTTCCTCGTACTAAGTCTCAAAAGTTATTGAAAGCAAGAAGTTAAGGCAAAAATGTTTAGGTAGATGGAATTACTCACTTCATTCGATACGTCATTTTCATCTTGTGTACTTCACAGATACCAAAATGTATCAACGAAGTCTATAGACAATTCAATCCGAATCAGTACCCAGTCGTTCTTGTCAACTTTATACTCAGAACTGATGCATACGATCTCAACATCGATCCTGACAAACGTACTGTGTTCATTCACAGCGAACACAACTTGATTGAAGCTCTCAAGGTGAGCAAGACTTGTACCTCCTCGTCTTATCTTTGATTCCTCGGGCCAAAAGATTACGTTGTAACGTACTCAGTTTGCATTCTCTGAACTCTCTCCTCGAAACAGGCTCAACTGGAAATTTCCTTTCAGCCATATCGCTCTACATTTTTGCTGTCTCAACCTAGTACCTTTCCATCTCGTCCGACTTCTCAATTTGGAAAGGCGAGCATTAGTCAGCTGTCCCAGCGCAAGGAGGCGATTGATCAGCCGTCTGAAACTCAACAAACTGCTTTTGAACCTGCTTCTGAACATGAAGAAAGTCAGCCACTATCAAAGAAGCGGAGACTGAATGAGGTGACCCATGAAGCCACCGATTTGACCGATGAATGCGATGGCCAGACATCTAGACCTCCTTCTTGCCAAGCTGAAACTATTCCAGACAAGTGTGATAACGCTGTGCCATCTCAGGACGAACCAGATCTATCTTTGACACCGATCAACTCAGAAGCTCACCTGGATACAACATCACCTATAGCCGGTCCTTCCACCACTTCCACTAGAGTAGTTCACTCAGAAAAGCAAACGGCTGCCGAGGAGACAACAGAACGATGGCTTCCAAGTGCTATGAGATCAGCGGCTAATGTTTCTCGGAACCAAACTACACCCATCCAAATGACTCTGGATACATCCGGTGCCAGTTGGAGTCTGACCAAATCAGATCAAACTAATCGTAAGTCGATGGCTGGCGCGCAAAACAAACGGAAGAAGCCTACTCCCAAGCCACGTCTTGATAGTATGCAAAGGATGAAAGATCGACTTCAAAAATTTACCAGAGGGTCTGAAGTGGTGGAAATAGAAAGCGATGACGGATCAGATGATGAAGAAGCTGAAGAGGAAGAAGAAGAGGAGGAAGAATATGTAGACGAGGAAACTCCGATGGAGGAAGCTGAAGAAGCTGCAGTCTCAGATGAAGAAGAAGCTGAAGAAATGAGAAGCGGTGCCGAGCAGCTGGAGAAGGGTATTTGTAGTCTGGAAGACGAAGAAACGGTCATTGAAGAGGAAAACGTCATTGAGACAGCTCGGCCATCAAGATCATCCACGATTGATCATGATGCCATCAAGCCATCATCAAACCACTCGAATAAGCCATCCTTGAGGAGTAAGACAACGGCGCCAAGCCAATGGCGAGACGAAATTCAATCGGGTCAGATAAGTGGAGAAGTGATTGTCAATCTAGACATGGATAATCTTGAACGAGTATGGTCGAGACGTTTGCGAGTCACAGAGCCTGACTCAGTTACCGACAGAACAGCAGAGCTGATGGCAGCAGGTATTGGCAAGTTGGAAGCAGAAGCAGAAGCAGCTTTGAGTCGGACGGTTCACAAGAGTGATTTTGCGAGCATGAAGATCATTGGACAATTCAACCTTGGGTTCATTATCGTAGGGTTGGGTGAAGAGGACGTGCTGATTGTGGATCAACACGCGAGTGATGAAAAGTACAACTTTGAACGTCTCCAGCGAGAAACGAAACTGTCGGGCCAGCGTTTGCTTACGTACGTGTTTCGATGACTGGGCGCTCCACACTGAGCGCGTCTAGTGCAAATATGAGTGAGTGATAATCTTATACCGATATGGGTGCTGTGGTTTTTTGAAATTAGGCCACGAAGTTTGGATTTACCGGCGGCAGAAGAGCTTACAGCGATGGAGCATCGGGACTTGCTCGAAATGAATGGTTTTGGAATTTCGATTGACGAAGACGCGCCAGTTGGACAGCGAGTGAAGCTGGTAGCTCAGCCCGTAAGCCGAGATACAGTCTGGGGTCCATCCGGTGTGTCTTTTTGTCTGTGTGAATATTATCTCAAACCTACTAACCTGTTGTGATTCGTGGACATACAGATCTGGAGGAGTTGATCAACTTAATTCGTAATTCGGACCGAACAGCTAACAGTGACGGCAAGAGCCTTTCAGGGGCACCACCACTAAGACCTTCCAAAACTAGAAGAATGTTTGCATCTCGAGCTTGTAGAAGCAGTGTGATGATTGGAGATTCCTTGACAACTGGGCAGATGAGATCCATCTTGGACCATATGGGAATGATGGAAGAGCCTTGGGTACGCTAAAATTTTTATCCGTCTTTGAGACGAAACGAACCTCGATGCACTATGATCGCGTATCACTTTGACTTACATGTACTGATCGGATATCGGTCTTGCTATGTATATTTAGGCATGTCCGCATGGAAGACCTACGATGCGATGGGTCAGTTTTGAATTTGTCATATTCAGTTATTCAGTTTAGCTATACCCTGGCGCTGACATGTTAATCTTTTTTGTCCTCCATTCACCTGGTCTGACCTTCTCCTTTTGGACAAGGTAGTTGACAAGGTGTGAGGAACAAAAAGAAGTTGATTCACGCGGGAACGTTAAAGAGCTATTAGAGGACTCTTTTTGTTGAACTTTGTTGCAATAGTGATTAGAGTCTTGGATATGAGTCAAGGTAAAGATACGCTCGCATAGAAGTAGTTCTTGGTATCAATGACACGGCATTTATTGCCAAGTTGACTATAATTTCATGTTGTTGATGTGCTTTACAATCTGTAATCTAGGCTATGAAGTCACATCCGCAGGTCCCACCACAGATCAATGATACCTATCTTGATCTGACTGAAGAGATGTTTGGATACCTTTGATGTGGAATGCAATAAGATGTATAAGATGTATAAGGTGTATACCCGGAAGTTGGTCCAGTATCACGATCTCAAAAGTAGAGCATGAGATGGGTTAGTGAAAGAGAAGCACAGAGATCGCGAACATCAGGTGTAGGCAAATTTGTCACAGCACCTTTTGAACGTGTTGTAAGGCTGCGCATTGACTCAGACGATCAACAGGCAAAGATCTCATCACATCAGTGGGTGGATGTTTTGATTGCATCTTGTGTTTTTGAGCACCATTGGGTGGAAGAGATCCTTGCACCGGGATTTCGAAATGAGAGCTGTGCAAAAATATGCAGGGAACCCAGTTTTCACTCTAGTAAAAGCTCCTGTAGACTTGAGGTATCAACTGAAGCAAATTGCTTGTTGAGCATAACTCTGATCCCAATCCTTTCAATTATGGTTTCTGGGAAGTGGCAGGAATGGTATCTCACCAGTGTATGACTTTTCTGGCTGAAAATTTCAACTTGCTATGACATTGACAGTCTGTTCCTTTGTTTGATTGGTTTAACGTTCCCCTGGGAGAGAAAACTTTGACAAATGTTCAAGGATGGATAATGTGAAATGCTTGGCTAAAAGTCACTCTTTTGCTCATGAGATGAGGTTCGAGATTCTTGGCTCAATTATTTCAAGACCATCCTTGGTCTGATAAATGTTGTGACTCGACTTGTCAGATCGGCAACTACAAATCTTTGCAGCCTCTTGAAAAGATCAATCAAGAAACAAATTCACAGTGAATGATAAGATGGACGTATTTCGCAACAATGTCCAAGTATTAAAGAAGTGATCATAGAAAACACTCTAAATAGAGATAGTTAATCATCAAGAGAGGGCACACGAATTAATCAAGGTGAAAACGCATGTAGACAAAAGCTTGGTCTTCTAACGAACTGTTGGTAAATGAGTGACGAGTTGAGGGATTGCGATGGAGTTTGACACAAGAATGCAAGATTGAAATTCTACTCAACAAATGCATTGCAGAGCAGGTGATGCGAATAGTAGGTTTTCGAGTTAACACAGAGAGTGATGGATCCGCTCTTTCACAATCATCGTACATCTAGCCCAAGAGTCCCTTAAGGCCTGACGTTAATGCGGGAACAACTCCCTGAGGTACGGCGGCTTGTTGTTGAGCAGGCGCACGTTGATTGGGTGTTCTGGAGGTGCCTCCTGCTCCTTGAGGTGTTCGTGTGCGAGGGGTAGTGGTGGTCCCCGTGCCAGTGGTGTCATCGGTGGCGTCGGTATCGTCGCTCGGATCAGTGTTGAAAGAACCCGTTCCGCGCCCGTCAGGCCTACCAGAGTCTGCTCTAAAACCCGACCCAGAGTCTCCTCCAAAACCTGACCCACGACTTCCTTGAAAACC